>NIPM01001291.1:0-22231 GCA_002738285.1 Holacanthella duospinosa | reverse complement strand
TTGTATTTATGTTTATAATGCAATTCATCTTTTGCAAAAATTCTATTTGGAATTATAACCAAGGCTTCAAAAACTTTGTCCCATATGAATGAATTATAACCGAGGCTTCAAAAATTTTGTCACATATACATAGTTCTTTGTCTTGTAAAAATTTCCATTCCTGGATAAGAATAAACTTAGTTGTCTATTTAGAGATCTGATTTTCATATCTTTTGACCAGAACACAAAATGCCTAAATGCACCAAATGTAAAAGAAAGAGTCCTGATGTTGAATTCAGCCAAACACAACTAAATAAGTTAAAGGTAATAAATTTCAAGAAAAGTATAGTAGAGATATATTGCAAATTATGTGTCCCATTGACTAATGGAGAACGTAAATGTGGTCGTTGTAATAGAAGATTGCCTGCAAATAAATTCTCAAAAAGCCAGAAGAAAAATAAGGACCAAGCAAGATGCATCGATTGCATGGACGAATTAGATGCCATTAATGCTGCAGAAGATGCTGATGAGCCTATCGATCCCAAAAAAGTGGTGCCAATACATTCTGATAGCGATGCTGAATCTGGATCGGAAGATCATGCTAAATTTAATATGATTAAATCTACCCTTGATGCATCTGCTTATGATGATAAGTTTACCTTCTTTATCTTGATTTTTAGTGATGAATTTGATTATGATGACTATGACTACGAGGAAAGCACAGATATTAAACCAGAAGTATCTCAAAGTATCGATCCTGTGGATAGTAAAATTATGATTTTATATAATTTTATTTAGATATTGGAAGAAAATCTTCAAATGTAAAGGATGAATTAAAAGACATTCCTGGATTTTTTAATGGTGAAGGTAGTGCTGGTTTCTAGTTTTATTTTATTAAATACATCCTTTTTCTTGCTCTTTTAGATGACTTTAGCCAAGAAATATTTATAATCGCGTTCAATGAATATCGTCAATAATTATAAATAGAATACTCATCAGATATTGATTATTGAATAGTAAACATTTATATAAAGTCTTCTATCTGATATATTTTAATAGTGGTTGAAATTAATCACAATTTTCTGATTGTAAAATCATTGCAAAGGATTTTTAAGGCAACTGAAAATATAATAAATAAGCAATATTATAGCAAATCAAAACACTAAATAGTAGAATAATTTTCAGGATGTTGGAACTTAGACAACTTTATAGAACCAGACGCATCAATTTTAGCACCATTAGAAACAACCAATTTTGGAACATAATCAGACCTAATAGCATCACTTAATTCGTTTTTAACCTTCTCAAAAAGGCCATTCTGATCTTTCGGGATCCAAACAATAGGAAAGTCTTCGCCAATTAAAGGATGTCTAAAATAATTCTCCATCATCTCAAAAGACATGTATGAATCAGATTGATGTTTATCTAATTCTTCAGTAGAATTGCCAAGGCTAAGCGGAAGGAATTTGATCAAAGGTTTAAATAAATTGTTCATATAAGAATGCGAAATAATACTCAATACCAACACGATAATTAAAATCACTCCTTGCAATATCTGTTTTTGGCTGAATATCAGAGTAAGAAACATAACTTGAAATATATAAAGTCCATAATAAAGTTGTTGGAAAGCATTTGGGAAGAATAGCCCACCAGTAGGATACAATTCCGTTTCATAAACATAGAGCATCAGATATCTATAAACTACATAATAAACAGAGAAATAAATTGCCACAAAAACACAACTAAACGGGGCTATAATACAATAAACTATACCAAGCGTAAACGCAAATGTATTGTCACCCCAAATCACACCCCATTCTATATAGGGTAGCTTCAATGTTGATAATAGATCACGTGGACTTTTCGAATACAATCTTGTCATTAACAACTTGCCAACCAAAGAAGAAGCTTGAATCAATTGAATGGAAGAGCTAAAAAAACCTTTAAGCAAGAAATAATTGATAAAGAAAGAAGAAGCAGATGGTAAACTGCCACCCAAATCACTGATCGCTTTATTGGAATCAGTTGCAAATTTCTTTATCGCTTCTAATGTGTTAGACAAGGACGATGCTATCGTGGATGAAAAAAGTACCGTTAATATGAGGAACCAGAAATATTTCTTTATTAACGAGATCTGAATTTCACTTTCGCAATTGATACCTTGAAATTTCGAGATCCATTTATAAACTATCGGAACCATCAAAACAAACAATGACAACGCTGCAACAGGTAGAACTCCTTGAATCATACTTAAGAGTTTTTCTGATATCGGCAATTTGAACCCCAAGAACTGTTTTGTAAGTTCATCGATATTGGACAGAGATGCTGAAATCGTGATTGGGATAGCCCAAAACACAGCAATGGCAACTGTGACTATGGTTCCGACGATTGATTTCACGATTCTTTCATAGTTTCCTAAATTGATATTACTCCAAATAACATCCTTCGGGTCCGCTTCCAAGTTAACAGGTGTAAATGACATGGTTTGTTCATTCAACAAAGATTGAGCTGCTAAATGAGCACCGATCTGTGTGTTAAATAATACAAAGGCTGATTCTGTATTAAAGAAGGAGGTATATCCACCTTTCATCCTTTTGACCTGTAAATTCAGTTCATCGACTTTCAAAGAATAATACTCAATAGAATCAACAGATTCACCAAAGAGAGATAAAAACCCTAGCTTATGTTTTGGTCTTTTGGCCTGATCTTTGGTTAGGATGTAGGTTGAACTGACTAATTCTAATTTCTTGTGTAAATTATCGCGTTCTTCAATCAATTTCATCAAATTGCCAAAATTCCTACAAATAAGGCAAAAGTAAAGATACTTAATGATATGGACGTACTTCACTCCGCCATCAAATCTACTAAACAGATTTTTGAGATATTCTGAATTATTCTTCTCGGATGGTATCGAACTAATTAATAAAGTTCTTGCTTTGATACTCTTGGAATGTCGAGGTTGGCTCAAATATTTCTGTCTAAGAGTGACATATTCTAACATCGACTTGTAAAATAGAAAGACACAAGATCCAACCAGCAAAATAGCAATGGTAAAATGAGCCCAAAATTTCTTTCCATGTCTATAATCGATATTATTCATAGTCAACATATCCAAACTGCCTGTATTCTCTTCTCCTATTATAGACAATGGTATTAGGATAGAACAACAGATGATTGAGAATACAATGAAGAACAAAGAACCCGTTTTCATGAATTTCAAAAACATATAAGCGTCCAATCCAACATGATATATTAAATTATCTTTTCTAATCTCAAATACTTGTGATAACCAACCTAACCAAGAATTGGATAACGGTATAACGTTCTTTTCTTCCAACATGTAGCTTTTAGGTTGATAAATGTTACGATTCTTCTTTCTTATAATCAAAAATATTACAAATACTAATAAACTGAGGCCTAAGTAGAGCAATAGGGAGGCGATAAAATCGTTGATGCTGTTGTCGCTTTTCTCTTTGCTCATTGATTTTTATTTAGAATTTGGATTTTATTTAAGGCTGAATTGTCTCCTTTTCAATATTCAACCGTTTCGTTGCTAGATTTATGAGAAATGCTATTTTATACAAGTTTATTTAAATACATTGTTAATATTATAAAAATGTATATATTGTAAGAAGTAATAGGAGGGGAAGGTTGTTGTAGTAAAAAGGTGTCTTTAATAGAAAAGAAAGAGCAGTTTATATAGCTGCTAAACCGAGCCAAATATTATGCACCATTAATATGGTACAATATTTTTGAAGCCTCGGTTATAATTCTAGAATATTAGTGATCATAGTGAAAATAGGTTGAGGAAGCAAATAAAATAGCAAGAAATATAGCTAAGATATATTTTAAGGATAGTAAATACATGAATTTATTTTCATTCTTACTATTTTATGCATTCAAGAAACAAAAATTTCCCTACCAATTAGAATAGAATTATGTTTCAAAATTTTTGTCCCATAAGAACCACACTTATCTTGAATCTACAAAAGTAAATTTAGTCTCGAACAATTAATACCCGTAGCTTAGAATAGCTGTGCTTAGAACGATCTACTAAGATAAGAAATACTTAAAGAATAAAGGACACAAGGGTGGTTATGATGTTTTTATTTATGATTACCCAGGTTGTTACATAACTTTATTTTCATAAGAAAAAGCAACAAAAAGGTTTAAAGAAAGATATGACGTTATAGTATATAAGATTAAATGGATTAGCCTATAGAGTGATTTATTTATTTTAATTTTGTACATGGACTTTTTGAGCATCCTATAATCCGTCTTTAGGATAATGCAACAACAAAGAAATGGATAATATCGTACGAACAAAAGAACACATTAAAAGCCGAACATGCCAGCACAGCTACATTAAAATAATTATAACAAACTGAGAACGAATAAGCCAAAACACACAGCCAAACTACTGTAAAGAAACAATTAAACAAGAATGTTATTAATGGAAAGAACCAATACAACAAAACTAAACTTTCATATCTTTTATACCAAGTTTTTAATTCTATCAACATGCTACAGATCACAAAATTAGATATTGCTATATAATAGATCAATTCTTCAGCTCCATTCATCTCATCTATCTGAGGCTTATAAATACATATGGTGATGGATAATAAAAAATTAAGTAAGGCTTGAGGTAATCTATATTTTTGTCCTTTGTTGTTCATTTCAAAGTCTGGTTTTACGATTTTCTAAGCTTTTAAATGCGTTCTCACACCTATAAAGTGTGTAACACAATTATATAATAAGCTTTTAATATAAAAATGTTTTTTTACATAGATAATTAAAAGGTTAAATTACCAAAAATGTTTTTTATGTTAAAAAAATACAATTGAAATATATATTTAAATTTATTTGTAAAATATTTGTTTGTTTATTGATGTATTCGGAATTTTTAGTTGTAATAGGAAATAATGTATTGAAATAAATGCGATTAAATTATCACAAAAAATATACAGTAATTTAGAAAGAATAAAACATAAAATATTTATTTAATAAACCACCTCTATTAATCAAAACTTGACAAATTCTGTTAGACATACTATCAATGAGGTTTCTTAAATATTGTGGATCTAAAGAGCTCCATTCATGATAAATTGCCTTTTCTAAATCATTGACACAGTTGATTTATCTACCATTTGAATAAACTCTTTTTGAAAGATATCCCCACAAATTTTCAATCGGATTCAAGTCCGGGCTCTTTGAGGGCCAGCTAAGAACGTCGACATTTTTACTTTCAAAATAAGAGTCAGTAGATTTAGAAATATGAGGAGAAGCGTTATCTTGTTGGAGAATAAATTTGTTTCTTCCTCCAACAACCTTTGTATGTCCTTTATTAAATACATTTTCCTCTAAAAAAATTTGGTACCTATCAGAATCTAAATTTCCATTTATTCTTACTACTTCCAAAGTACCTTTATAGCCGAAAGCCCCGAAGAACATAACAGAGTCACCGCCTATAAAAAATAAAATAATAATAAAAATGGGTTACCAAATTGTCGTTTTGAGAATGTTTCCTTATCATTACGCATATCGTGCCAGTAGTAGGCGTACCCATCTGGACCATCAAGATTCCATTTTTTCTCATCTGAAAAAACAATCCATCTCCATTCATTAAACCAAGTTTGGACATTTCTTGCAAAATCTAAACGCTTGGCTTTGTGTGTCTCGTTTAAAACCGGCTTGTTTATTTTTCTCATATACTTTAGGTTGGCTCAATCCATTAAAACTCTGTATATTGTTTGATGGTTTACAATATTATCTAGCATTCTTTGTATTTCTCTTGTGGAATATTTATCTTTGGACGCCCATTTAAATATCAAACCTTTAGTTCTGTTGGAATGAATTAATTTTTTGCCTATTTTGTGTTCATTTATATTGTATCTTTCCTTTAAATTAGAATATCCTTCTACTACATTGCCCGTCAAAAGTAATTCAGTGTTTGGGAAATTCGAACTTAAATGGTAATTCATGAATGAGTAAGACTTCAAGCAAGAAAATACTCATATGGTAGATAGATACTGCATTTGTCTATAACATTTCAAATATTATGGATATGTTTAAAATATTGATAGAGTTATGATTACTCAAAGTTGAAAGTAGGTGATTCTGTGTTTTGTCGAATTTTTTAAAAAATTAAAAATCAATAGATTGTGTGCCCGCCCTTGGTTTTTCTTATCTGTTCGTGTCTTCTAGGCATTGTCCTAACAAGCTTAAGACATACTTCAGCTGAAATATTGTTCCATATATCTTGAATTCTCACTCAAAGTTCATCTTTGTCTTTACATGGTGGTCGAATTTTTAGATCTCTTTTCATATGATCTCATAGATGCTCAATTGGGTTAAGGTCAGGAGATTGTGCAAGTCATCTCATTACCTTTATTTGGTGTTTTTTGAACCATTTTTTATACTTGAAGCGGTATGAGAGGACGCATTGTCATTTTGAAAGACAATTTTAGATTTGACCAAGCCATACAAGTCAATTGTATACATCAGCTCGTCATCCAGAATACTCACATATATCTCAGTATTAACACTGCCATCAATTCTATAAAGATACCCAATACCTGATGAAAGCATACATCCCCAAACCATAATTGATCCACCACCGAGTTTTTTTGATTGAGTAATATTGTGATCTCTGAGTGGTTCCCCGATTTTTCTGAAAGTTCTATCACCTCCATCAGATCCCTCTACATTTACTTTAGTCTCATCTGACCATATAACCATATCCCAGTCCTTACTTTCTCAATTTTTGTGTGTTTTTTCAAATTCTGATCTTGTTCGACGATGAGATTTTTTTAATTGTGGGCATTTCTTTTTGTATCTAGATACGATGTTGCTAAATTTTAATGTGCGCAGTATAGTACTCGAAGAGGCGGATATTCCTGCATAGGTTTTGAGTTCTCGCTGTATTTCTGTAGAGGTGGAGCATTTACCACTTGTTGCTAATCTTCCAATATATTTTTCATCATAGTTATCTAAGACCCGAGGACGACCTATTATAGGCTCTGGAGTATATTTTCAATTCTACTTATTACTCTGGACACAGTTGCTTGTGAAACTCCAACAATTTCAGCTATTTTTCTTGAAGATTTTCCATTTAAAGCAAGTTCCTTAATTCTTGTTTCACTTTTCTTCAATGTTTTTCTTGTCATACCAAATAAGCCTTAATAGCTTCTGCTAAGGATTTGAAATAAAAATGAACAATTTTTCGATATTTTAGAATGTTCTAGAATGAAAATTTTGTAAATTTAAAAAATTCGTCAAAACACTGAATCACCTACTTTCAACTTTGAGTAATCATATCTCTATCAATATTTAAAATTATCTATAATATTTGGAATTTATACACAAAGGCTGTATCTATTTATCATATGAGTATTAACTTGCTTGAAGTCTTACAATTTCATGAATTACCATTTAAGTTCGAATTTCCCAAACAATGAATCACTTTTGACGGGCAGTGTACTCCATAATATCGCTTCAATCCCTTCGCAATTTTGTATATCGATTTTCCCTCAATAATAAGAGCATCTATTTTGTCTTTTTCATATTCACTAAGGTATGTTCCTCTTACCATATTATAATTTTGATAATCCTAACCCTTTTTTTATTTATTAATCAATATTATTCTCCTTGTCCTATCTATTTCCTGTTACAACTAAAAATTCCGAATACATCAATAAACAAACGAATATTTTACAAATAAATCAAAAATATATTTCACTTGTATTTTTTTAACATAAAAAACATTTTTGGTAATTTAATTTTTTAACTATCTATGTAAAAAAACATTTTGTATTAAAGCTTGTTATATAATTGTGTTACACACTTTACATCAATTTTAACCCTTTATTTACCAACTTTTTTCCTTGGGTTTAAAAAAAGCATATTTAAAGAATAGAAAATATGCTTTATTTTTGCAAATGAATAGTGGATCTCTATAATTTCATGACTCGAATTCAATTGCAGTCTACGACAATTTTGGTATGAGTGTTTCAATTGAACAGCAGCTGATTTTCAGTAAACTTGGAATTTTAGTCAATAAAAATCTCTAGTTTTAAAACAATTACCACCTTATTACCTTCGTTTTTATTTTATAGATTTGTAGACATTTTTGAAAAAATTTCTATTAAATGTCGATATTTTCTCAGTCTCGTGTTTTACAGGTAAACAAATAAAAGTCAGAAATTCATTGCGCTTGCTCGAATTCGAGAATGGCTATTATTCCAAAAATACAACACTAAATCGAATTGAAACTAAAATGCTCCAGTTTTGTATAAATGTTTACTCGTTGATATTCTTTTCGAAACATACTCTTTTCTAGAAAGCGGTCTGAAGTCAAGATTTGGAAAACCTTTAATAGCTTCTTTATTAAAATAAGAAACTTGTCTTATTAGAAATACCTTGGTATTATTACAACTTTAAAAATTTTATAAATTATTTCAGAACATAATCCCAAAGTTGATGAATTCGAGTCACTGGTCAATAAACGGTTTATCGCATCATTCAAGTATCATTTATTGTTGAAAACATAAATAATTAAATTGTATGATATAGTGTGCAATTAGTTCTTAAGGCTGTAAAATATAAAGTGTCTCACAAAAAAATGGGTCAACTATATTTCTCTGTACTATTGAATTAAATTAGATCTTAATAAAATACTAATACACTAAATAAACGTGTTTTTTAGATCTTTATTTTGTTATATAATTTTATTCTCCTATCTAAAATATTAAGTAATTGATAGGTGAATTTTTTCGGTGTTACACAAAAAATGGGACAAATAATCGTAATATAATAATTTTTTAATAATTAAGTAAAATAAAATTCTAAAAAATAAATTAAAATGGTACAAGTAAACGAATTCGAATTTGGAAAGATAGAGTCTTTGTGGGAATAAGGATTTACAATTAGAAGAATAGAGCAAATGACATCAATAGCACGTTCTACAGTAAATCGATCTTTAATAAAATATAACCAAAAAGGTACAATTGAAATGAAAGGAGACTCTGGTAGACCTTATAAACTCAATGATGAGCATATTAATACTGTCCTCGAGATTCATAAAGAAAATCCTACTATCAGTGCGCCAAGGTTGAACATTTTATTTGAAGAGAAAAAACAAAAAGGTTTCGGATCAAACTATTAGAAGGCGTTTAAATAGTCAAAATTTATATACTTATTGTTCAATAAGAAAGCCTCTAATGTCATTGAGAAATATAGCAAAAAGGAAAGAATTGTGTGATAAGTGGATATTTATGCTGGATTCATATTGAGAAAACATCATTTTTCCTGACGAATGGAAGTTTAATTTTTATAGTTCAGATGGGAGAATATACGTTTGGCGTGAAACAAAAAACTGGCTTAATCCTAGGTATGTAGAAACAACCATCAAGTTTTGCAGAGATGGTTGAATGTTTGGGGATGTTTCTCTGCTTGTGGTGTAAGAACTCTGGAAATTATTCAAGGAAATATGTGTAGATATCAATATTTACACATATTGGTTAATAATTTAAAAGAATCTGCTGCTAAAATGAGCCTTGTTGACTACGTGTTTCGGCATGACAATGATCCCAAACATACACCGAAGGTAGTAAGAGAATATTTAGGCGAGAAATCAATCGAGACTCTAGTTTGGCCCTGCCAGAGTCCCGATTTGAACCCCATCGAACATATTTGGTCTTTCATGAAAAAGCAACTCAATGGAAGAAGCTTCGCCAACATAAAGGTGCTAGAAATAGAATTACAATTGATTTGAAACAATTTGTCAGCCTATTTTATAAACAAGTTGATAAAATCGATGCCTAAACGTGTTATTGAAGTTGTGAAAGTAAATGGAAGATATTCAAAGTATTAGGGATATTTTGTCCCATTTTTTGTATAACACCCAATAAATTATTTTGTTGATCATTCTATCATAATTGATAATTTTTGAAAAAAAATTGTATAATATAATTAAGATATTTTATATAAATATAATATTTTTTCTTTTATTTGTATAAAAGATAATAGGGCTTCACAATCATATAAAATATGGTTGTCCCATTTTTTTGTGAGATACTGTAAAAGCATCAGTTTTTGTAAAGAGATAAAATTTAAATACAAAAAACATGATAATTTATAGTTAAAATATTTTTGTATTATATAAAACCTTGAACGTTGCGTAGTTTGGCTAAGGTCGAAAAATGAATTGCAACTTTTGATTTAAATCTATAGCTTGGTCAACCCAGAATCGAAAAACTTAAATGACAGACACAAGTACCAACAAAAACAGAACCAAGCCCCAATGTGATTCATGGTTATTACGATTAGGCATTTTCGAAACTGATACAATTAATATCAACGAAATCGAAATAACTTTGCAGAAATTCATATCTTCTTTATTGGTGTATTCAGTTTTAGGTAGCTGTATCTTGTTGGTATTTTTATTCCTAAGAAGAAAGATGAAGAATATATATAGACCAAACACCTATATGAGAGGCAAAAAGTAATATTTTTAAATTAATCGATTTTAGCAACATTAAGCCATTACCTAATACATTTATTAGTTGGTTCTCCGTCTTGTTTAATACCCCTAAAAAATATATACTAAAGCATGCTGGGTTGGATGCATATATGTTTTTGAAATTTATGAAGATGGGTGCATGGTTTTTTGCAATTTATTCCATTTTGTGCAGCATTATATTAGTATCGATCAATATCACTGGACACAAAGGACTAAATGATCTAAGTTACTTTACAATAAACAATCTAGAATTAATGAAAAAAGATGGGACTTTGGGTAGAGATGAAGACAAAATATGGGCTCATACCGCTTTAGCTATACTTTTAATAGTTTCCTGCGTTTCCTTGGTATACAAATCTATGTCTGAATATGTAGAATTGAAACAAAGATATGTTACTAGTGGTTTATACAGATCAAGCTATAAATCTAGGACATTGTTAGTCAATAGTATATCCGAAAAACTTAACAATGAATATTCGCTTAAGAACATATTTGATAAGGTCTATGGCGGGGTCCAGCATGTACATATTATAAGGTTTTGCGTTTTTATTAATGTTTTAGAAATGACGAAGAATTATCCAGCCTTGTAAACAAAAGGAATCGCATTCACGTCACATTGGAAACCGTTTTAACCAAATTCATAAAACATTGCGCAGTAAAAGGGATAATATGTGATAGGCCTACCCATAGAATCGGAGTGTTTTCTTTATATGGAGAATCTGTTGACTCTATTGATTATTACTCTAAGCAATTGGATGATTTAAATATACAGATAAACAAGCTTATATTTCAAGATCGGGACATAGAAAAGACGAACTCGGCATTTATATTATTTAACGAGCAAATAGGTGCGCATATGGCGGCTCAATTAGTTATTGGTAAAGCACACTACACATTTGACAATATATGTTTAGAAGCTGCTCCGTATGATGTTAGTTGGAACACTTTTCTATTACCGAAAGTTGTCAAGTTTGTATTATATGGACTTGGGATCCTCTTTTCTATAGCAATTATAATTTTTTGGGCCATGCTAGGTATATTTGATTATTTTATCTTTAGTCGGAATCATTTCGCTAATATCGAAACTAAATTGGCTCAAAAATGGCGAGATATTTGACCCAATTCAATTAGAATATCTTAAAGTGTCATTTTACATTGCTTCGGTCTCCCTTGTAGTCTCCGTTGTTCCGTTGATTTATCGATACATTTCTTTGTTTCAATGTTATAGCACTTATAGTCGAGCTCAACTGTCTACCATGGACAAGAATTATTGGTTTTTAATCTTGACTGTATTGTTTTCTTCGACATTTGCTTCTGGATGGGCAAACGCTGCATGTGACTTATCATCAACACTCGATAATCCTTGGACCATAGTAAAAAAGTTGTCAGAAAGTATACCAGAGTCATCGTCCTTCTTTGTTGCTTTCTTCCTGTCTCGATCCTTGTTCTTTATCTACATTTACCTATCTCAAGTCTCTAATTGGGCTTTGAAGCTACTTTATAGCTTCTTTTATACATCTCCTAGGGGATTATTGACTGTATTTGAGATCCCAGTTATCGAATGGGGATACATTTGGCCGCAAAACACCTTCTGCTTTACTTTGGGAGTGGTTTATTCTGTTATAGCACCCTTCAATAGTTTATTTGCAACCATTTATTTTACTGCTGCATATTTTGTGTTCTTATATCTCTTCCTTTACGTTTATGAGACTGAACGACATTCTTCTTCTGGCTTGTTTTTTGTTACAGGTATTTATCAGCTCTTTCTCGCTCTTTATATCTTTCAAGTCATGTATATCACTTTATTGATGTCCAACAAGTGTTTTATTCAGTCAGGGATCATCGTATGTGTATTGATAATGACAGGTATTTCCCATATTTATCTCTATAAAAAGTACGATGATTTGGCCAAATATCTTCCTATAGAATTAGAACCAATGAAGCCTACTCACGATATTTATTTTGAATCTATTTCGGATGTTGGTCATCAAACATCTCAAATTGATCTAAGTAATTCAATAGACGATTATTTTACCCATCCTTCAATGAAGCAAACTTTCCCGAAAATATGGATTCCTAAAGACCGGGTAGGTGCCTTTGAATATGTGAAAAGAATATTGCTAGATGTATCTGGTGGTCAGTCTTATGAATCAGATCAATATTATGTTCAAAAATTAATTACATCTAATAAATCCGTCGTCAGATCTTCTGGTAAAATCAAATTGATTAGGTATAGATTTCCTGAGAATATATAATACAAGTTATGATGATTATAAATAAATTTAATAAACAATATGTTATATATCTGCATTTTATATAATTGTAAACTTCTATTTCTATGCGTCATTGACAATTGGTCAAATTTCTGTGGTTTTGTAAAATTATTTCAGATATTATAAGCGTAAAATTTAAGGTAAACTAGTACTACTTATTTGTTAAACGATAATTTAATAAATAAAACCCTAGCAATATTTATAAGTATCTTTTTCTTGCATTTAAAAACCAAACATTTACTTGCTTTAATGACAACCCAGTTCTTATACACAAATTCATTTTTTCGTGCCTGTTCGGGTAAGGATTATCAATATTTTCTTTAAGCCATCTTGACAGAATACATCTCACTTCAAATGGATAATTTCGTCTTAACTTTTTGTGATTTTGTGCATCTTTACAATCCAGCATAAATGGCTTGATTTCTATGAGATTGTATATCGACATTGGATGCATTTTTTAAATTTCTTAGATTTCTTTTTCGTGTTCTTTTTATCTTTTGATTTGTTTTGTTTGATTCAGTTTTTTAGAATTCCATCAAGATCTAATAATAACTGATAAAGATTTCTTTCAAAAATAGTAAAATATTGATAATAAACTAATAATGCTTGGTACTGAGCTATTATATAGTTGTTAGTTTCTTTATTTTTTACTAATTTGTAGTATCTTTGAAAGCATCGTTAAATTGCGTAGTTATTCAAATGTTGACAGCATATTAAGCATGGGCTATGTAAACATTTGCAAAATTAATATTAAATAATGATTTATTATAAATATAGAATAATATCTAATCTATTGCAATAAAGCTGTGTTGTTTATTTTTGCGTAACAAATCATAAAATAATAGTTTTAGAGATAACCCTGTCATTTCAAATTGAAACAGCTTAAGAAACACTGTAAAAGAATCAATTTACTAAATAAAATATTAAATAAAGGTGTGTATGTTTTATACTGATGTTATTTTTATGAAGTATTAGAGATAAAGCTTATTTGTATTTAGAATTTATATCGAACCAGAATAAAATGATATTTAATTCTTTTAAACTCGATCCAAATCAGCCAGCATATTTTTGCATTGATTCATAGAAACTTTATTTGGTTTAAGTTTATTTGACTGAAGAAACTAAATTCAAAACAAAAGATGGCAAAAAATTTTGAAAAATGTTTCTATTCTTTTTGAAAAATAAAAACAAATAAATTTAAAGATAATTTTTATTTTATGTATAAATGAAAACAGGTTTAAAAACAGTATAAGGAGTAAGATTAAATAGGTAGTCCTAAGCCATATATAAGTACTCCTAAATAATCCACATTCTAACAACTATCTGACTCTAGCTTTCAATATTTTATGTATATTTTGATTAATAAAACATGATTTATGATTTTATTGCTTTCAATTCCTTATAGACTTCACTCACCTTTATCGAATAAGAACAATAGCAAGCCCTTTTTATAAGACCATTATTTTTTTGATAACTTTTTGCCTAGATTCTCTTTCATTTTTTCACATCAATTTAATTCAATCCTATTTATTAGACAGAATTAACTGGAGAAATATCAAAACAAATTCAATAAATCTTAAGAAAAACTGTTTTAAATTATAAATATTTTCTTGTATAAAATTGTATTTATGTTTATGTTTATAATCCAATTCATTTTTTGCAAAAGTTCTATTTGTAATTATAACCAAGGCTTCAAAAAATTTGTCTCAGATGGAGAAAGAAATAGAAGCGCAATTCAAAACTGAAATACCCGAAACCATAAAAAAAAGTAAACATTAGAATTTGATTTCAATTATAGTCAAGAGTTTAATTACTAGGCTAGATTTATCTGTCTCAGATCTTTATTTGAAATTTGAGTTTTATCTTTATACCCAACTTCCAGGTCAAGCGAACATTATTGCCGTGAATAAAATAGATGAATACTTTTCGGAGTTTCAAAACTATATGATAGAAACCAATATGAAGACTATAAAAACTATAAAGTATGATTAGTCTGATTAACTTTTAGAAAAGAGCAAATCATTAAAAAAGAATATGAAAACAAAAGCTTGGTGGATTTTGATTTTTCTATATTGGATAATGACAATGATATGTTTTATATACTATTTTTGATGTTTTTGTAGGAAGATCGACGTCAAACTTGAATCTTCAGAATCTGGATTTAATACCAATTTAGTTATGGATATCAAACCAGCCTCGAATGAAGACAATAAACTATCTTTTAATTACGATAGTCTCACCGAAGGGATTAGATATATGAGGGGAACTATTAAAGATATTCAAAACAGTAAGCTTTGTTTATAGATTTTAGATCTTATAAAAAGACAAGAACATTATTTTGATACTCAGATGAAGGTATATTTAGTTTTTCAATTGTGTTTGTTTTAGAATGATGAAGTTAAAACTGACTGGATTTGTGGAATTATCACTAAAGATATGGAATCTCCTTCTAATTGGTCTATTTTTATAGACAAATTGTACCATTTGGACTTGGGATCATTAAAAGAATATGCTATATTTTCCGGAAAGGTAACTATACAAAGGCCAATCATTTTATTTAGATGATCTTGTGCAAAGGTGAAAAAATGCATGGTGATGCAGGCAGATCGAAAGTATTCAAAGTTACAGCCATAAAACCCGTAGTTATAAATTCAATATATTTTAGTCACTGGCCCCTGATACTTCGACTATTGTATCTCCTATCAGAGCTAGAATAGCAGTCTTATTGCCACCTTATTATGATGCAAATGGCCAGTTTAGTAAGCTAAAAAGGGCATTAAAATCATCTGTACATTGTAATATGATTATCATAGTATTTATTATTTTTTAACAAATAGCTCGGTCCTATAATTGATGAAGGATATCCGTTTACCAAGACCTATGATTGCAACATGATTACTGAAAAGCTGTTTTCGCCTATTCTCAACGAATTTACTTGCATAAATGGAGGTAGCCAAGTGGTTATTGTTCCTTCCATTAATGATTTGCTTACCTATCATATCGTCCTTCCTCAACCTTCTTTGTTATCGGAAACATTGGACATCAAGACTGGTAAAAGCAATTATGGATGGGGATTAGATAATGTACAGACCATAGTTAATTTTTAGAGTAATGAAAACTTATACTTTGTTCCTAATCCTGCTTTTTTGAACATAGATGGATTTAAAATATCGATTGCTAATTATGATTCACTCCTTTCTTTAGCTGAAACAGAATTTCATCGGTAATTTGTTCAATTGTTATGTTTAGTGGTGAATTAGATGGATTAAACAGACGTATTAGACTAATGAAACATATTCTTGATCAGAAATCGTAATGTTTTTATTCCAATTCATAGGTTTGCTCCTAATTATCCTAATTCCAACATTGACTGGTTAAGAATTTCTGATTTGGATATTAATGAAATACCCCATTTAATAATAGTTCCTTCAAAATTGATGTGGTTTGTTCACGTACTTCGTTTTTCTGTTTATTGTTTAGAATTTTGATGGTGTTTTGGGCCTCAATCCTCAACTTCATAAATTATCGATAATTTCGCTCGATATTCCTTCCGATTTGGTTGATCCAAAAGATTGGATACAATATTGTAGGGTTGATTTATTAAGTTATTGATTCCTCTTTGTCTTTAATTTCAATCATGCTTTTGCAATTACCTTTTTGCTCATCTTAATTTCTAAAACTTTCCACAAGTCATTACAATATATTTATTTATATAACAAAAACCCAATTTTCTACCATTTATAAATAGAATAATTAGACAAAATTATGATGTTTAATTGCACAATTTATAAAGAGTCACAAAAGTTCAAAATAGATTTGAATGAACAACGGCCATTATCTCTTATAAATTGTGCAACCTTCTTCATATCATCTTGTGTCAAATATATTATAGTTTCATTAAAATAAAATACATGTTTCTGATGGAAATTCCCAAGTCTATGCTTTATAGGTTCTTCTAATTGAATAATCTTATTTTTCTAACAAGTAAATTATCAATAGAAATATACTTTTAATTCCTCGATTATTTCGGATTCGCTTAAGATGTTCTCTGTCTCTGCCATTCTGTGAATTTTGTTTTTGCTGATTTGGCTATTTACCCCTTTGTAGATCATGGACGTGAATAAAATAGGCTAAATACAATCTTTCGATTAATCAATCAAATAATATCGATTAAATCCATGAATTTTCATAATTATTTTAACTTTTTAGGACTAATTACTGATCGATGAAATCATGGACATTTTATGTAACATCATGTATACGAATTTACCATAAACATGATGAAATAAAAGCAATTTTGCGCTATAATTAACGATCAATAATTTGGGAGGTAGTAGATCCGATTTTAAATCGATCACTAAGTTTAAACAAAATAGAATATAACGAAATTTTATTGAAGACTCCAACAAGCAAAACATGATGTTTTTAAATATCGTAGAAAATTCAAACTTTCATATTAGTAGCTTCAAAGATATGACTCATTTTTGAATAAACTCTGTCTTGCCCTTTATTAGTGAGTAAACACGCAGGTTTCATTGGTGTAAAAGAGTGAAATTCTTGAATTGAGAATGGATGACTATTTTTAAAACTTAGCTGACATATTAATCTTAGAAACAATTAGAAGACCAAAACTATACAACATTAAAGAAGTAAACCAACTTACAAAATACATACACAAGCTCTCTACTTCTCATTTATGGACGGTTATTTCTAAACATGAAATTCCTTTTAAAATTCTAGAAAAATATGGAAAGCATGGAATAATTAAAGTAAGGAATCTATACAAAAGTTTTGATTTTAATAAAATAGCCGACTACTGCAAGAATGTCAAACTAATAATACCCATTGAATTGGACTTTTATAATCCTGATTCAGAAAATTCTGATTCAGACGAAAACAGCAATAAAGAATATAATGAGTCCTCAGAAGTTTTAGGTTTTTGTGAAAGAAAGAAATATATTGCATTTCAAGGATTTTACTTCCGAGAAATTTATGATGTGAGTGAGGGCATGTATGGCATAAAATTTAAAGAAGCTCATATTGCATATAGAGATTGTGAAGAAATAGATGTACTGAATACAGTAGAAGGATTAGAGTATATACACTTTGATGCGGGTTTTAGTTGCGTATACGAATTTTTTCAAAGTCTCAAAAAGGTAGAGAGAATTAAAGGGCTATTCTTTACTTTTGAGTGTAATAATGAAGACTATATCGAAAAAAGCAAAAAATTTGATATTACTAGATTCACTAGCTTGGAGCATATTATCCTCAATGCGAATGATCCTGAAAATACTACTCGTGTATTCAATTTGAAGTCTAGCCTTTTGAAAATGAAGAAAATTAACTTCTTTAATGCAACTGAAGAATCAGTCACTAGGATATTCAATACTTGTCCAAATTTAAATGCTCTTATTTATAAGTCAGATTATATTCACCCCAATATAGAACAGTTGAAGAGCAAGCCTATAAAGCTACAAACACTTGGCTTTGGTGAATTCAACATGAACACAGAAATCCGTGAGTTGTATCCAAATTTGAAGAAAATTAGATTGGCCTCTGATGTTTTAGATTTAAACTATGACCAATTCCCTTCAGTTGAAAGCATTTCTATTCTTTATTCAAAAGAGTTGGCTTTACCCACCAAGAAATCCAATATAAAGAACTTATATATTTATGTCAAGGGAAATAGAAGTCCGTCTCCAGAAATTATTAAGGGCTTACTTAAGGTGCATCCCAAACTTGTGAATGTAGTAATGTTTGCACATCTTGCATTACCAGGTGGTTTCTTTCTTTTTAACGAAAAATTCAATACAATCAAAAAGGATCCACCATAGAAATTAGAAATAGAACAATACCTAAAAGATAATTTAGCAGGATTTAATGATATAGAAAGCAGAGAATTCTTCACCGATTATTTTAAGATTAGTCTTTTGGTTCCTGACGTTGCTTTTGGTTTATTTTCATTGAGTTTTCATGACATTTTGATAAAAATATATATTGATTAATAAAAATCCAGTTTATCATTATAAATCGTATTATTCATTGCTTATCCTCAATATGTCTTTGAACTTGTTTTGCCAACTTCCTGGAATCATTATATCGATATTCATATCCCGAAAAGCTTTCATACAATTGAATAATGACTTGCTAATTTAATATAATGATTGATAAAAGTGAAAAAATGATGAATTATAATTAGCAAACAAATAGTTGTTTGTAGGCTGTATATATATTTCATTAAAATATAAAGTCAAACAATTGCCGCATAACAGTAATTTTTTGCAAATCCATGATGAAATCTGCATCAAGGAAAGATTGAAAACTAATGAACATGATCATAATAAATTTAATCAATCTTCTGATATCTGCGATCTATCTAATTTAATACACCCAGAAGAATCAATAGAAACACCGTTGGATGTTACAAAATCAAAAGGCTTATAACTCTCATCAGAATTTTGTAGTCCATTTTCTCTATTGATAATTTCTTTCTTGAGTTTTTCATAAACATCTTTATCATCCTTTGGTATCCATAATTTTGGCACAGGCTGGCTGATCAATGGATGTAAAAAATGATTCTCGATTTCTTTTTGGTCTACATTTTCATTAAATGACTCTTTCTTCTTTTCCTCATATAAATTATATGGAATATATTTCATTAGCTTTCCATAATTCTTAAATAAATATACATGTGCACCTATCGTTCCTATCATAGAACAAAAAATGAGAAATAGATAAAATTCCTTCATTCTCTGACCAAACTAGAATATCGAAGTAATCTGTAAATAATACAACGAAATGTATAAGAAGTGAATAGCATTAATGAAGAATAAACCACCAGTCTGCTGACCAGTTTCATAAACGTAGATACATTTATAGAGAAGAGATACACAAGATAAGATACAGTGACAAGCAAAATTGACTAAAATTTTGAAATATTGAATCAAAATTGATCTTGTGCTCAAACTATGAAATAAAAATAACATAAAGTTTATATATAAATTATTTCCAATTAAAAATAATTATATGTAAATTTAAAATTTCAAAAAAATAATTATATATTTAAATAATTAATTAAATTAATCTGAAACATTTTTTGTCAATTTCTCCACCTGTAACCATATTTATTTTAAAACCTAGTCCATTTCCCTCTAGAAGCTATAACAGCTTGAATCCGAGTTGGCATTTCATAAACAAGTTTGTTAATGCTATTTATGTCGATTTCGCTCCAAGATTTTTCTACTCTTTCCCAAAGTTCTAACATTCCAGATGGGGAGTTTCATATTCATTAAGTTCTCTTTTAACAATAGTACAAGCTGTTTCAATAGGATTCAAGTCAGGAGAACGAGGAGGAAAGCTCATTGTTTGAAATTCTTGCTTTTTCAACCAAGATTTTACTGCATTTGAAGTATGTACAGGAGAATTATCATGCTGAAACAATAATTTTCTTGGAATTAATTGCTTTAATCTTGCTGCATTTAAAAGATTGATTTCTAAGATTTTAATATATTTTTCTTTGTTTAAAGTCCCTATTAGTTGACTTAATTCACCTAAATTATTGAAGCTTATAGACCTCCAAACGTTTATAGATCCTCCTTGTCCTTGTGTGGCTTGAGATATTTGATGCTCTTGTAGCTCGTTTATATCACTTTTCCAACATCAAGAATAACCATCTGATTGAAAACGATTAATATTGGTTTCATTGGACCATATTACTCGTTTCCAATCTTCTATTGTCTATTTTTCATGTTCTTTTGCAAAATTATATCGTTGGCTTATATTTTGTTTCGATAACTTTGGGTTTTTAACTTTTTTACAGGCGTATAAGCCACCTTCATTTAGTGCCCTTATAATAGTTCTTACACTTAAAAAGATGTTTAGAGTTATTTCTAAATCTTTTTAAAGTTCTTTCGCCGTTTTAATATTTCCAGAGCTAATTGCACGAATACAATAACTCTTATTTATTGCTGGTAAAGCTCTATTTCTACCAGCTGATTTTATAGGAATATATGGTGCATGCTGGGCTCTTATTTTATTTACTGATTGTCTTGAAATACCTATATTATTTGCTATTTCTCTGCTTGTTTCACCTCTAGTTAGCGCTATTATTGTATCTTTGCTAATTTGCTCTCTTGTTTTTGCCATTTCATTTCTATGTATATATTTTTATTTTTTTCACAGCCATTTCAATTTTATTAATCTTTCTGTTGACATTTATTTGTAATTTTTAAAACAGTGGCAAATTTGACAAATAAAATGGAGCCATTAAAAAGCTACATAAATTACTATTAGAATTAAGAATTTATAAAAGTATTAAATTATTGTATTTTTAAAACCTTAATAAATGCATATTTAATATATATTATTGTCAAAGTTATTTTATTAATTCACCATATTTATTATTATGAAACTTACATTAATTTTTTGTCAATTTTGCTTGTCANTATTTTATTAATTCACCATATTTATTATTATGAAACTTACATTAATTTTTTGTCAATTTTGCTTGTCACTGTATGTAGAAGTAAATCATAGCGAAGATCCCAATAATTGGATTTCTAGAACAGTATACCAATCCTGCCATAAATAAAATCATTCTTCTAGCCCAAATAGTACTTCATAAAATATCCACAGGTTTTATGTAAGTCAATATTTTTCTAGGCATTTTGGTAAACCAATGTATAAACAATCTTCTAGTCAAGTTTGAGAGTCTAAGTATATTCATTGGAACAAATACAAAGCTCATCCAAATAAATATATAATATATAGTTGAATCGGACATATTAGCTGATACATAATGAAGGAAGCACCAAAGATTTGTTGCCAAATTTGTGAGATAAGTGACTGTTCTCTCCATACCCCAATTTAAAGATATAATCAGTGTAAATTTTGACAAAAACCAGAAATACTTTATCATAACAGATGGGTATATTTCGCTTTGTAGTCCTATAGCCTGAAACTTTGGTATACTATAATAAACATTGTGCATAATGAAAAATGCTTTGAAAAGGTAAAAAATCGTAACTATAGCTGGTATTGATAATAAAACAAGCGTCATATACCACTGATTGTCCATCAAAAATAGAAGTAATTAGAGAATTAAACCTAAACATTAAATTATTAATTGTTACATATAAACCACAAGATGAAATATGTAAGGGTTGTTACAATTAAACCAAATATTCATTTAATACCTTTATTGTAAATAGTAGGTGTTGAATTTTCCCATATAATATCTTTTGAGTCTGTTTTAAGGTTTGCAGACCCGAAAGAGAGCACTTTTTTACTGAAACAAGATTGCGCAGCAGAATGGACACCTAACTGTTCGTTGAATAATATAAATGCAGAGTGAGTTTTTTCGTATTATATATTCTTCATTTTATTTACCCTAAATCCCCGACTATAATACGCGTATTATCTAAGGGTTTCCTGAATTATTTTCTAAAAAAGTTTGTCC
>NIPM01001290.1:0-22254 GCA_002738285.1 Holacanthella duospinosa | reverse complement strand
AACACCTTGAAAATCCATTGCTACTATTAGCATTCTCTTTCTTTCATATTTAGATTGAAGTACAAATTCAGGTTGGTCTTCATTCTTATTTCTCCAAGATCGAATCTGGTCACGTTGGGGTTGCATGTATAAAGACACCCAAGTTTCATCTATTTCCAAAGTTCGATTAATTAAGTTATTTTGTCTCAATAAGAGTTGTATATTGTTTTTACATGCTAACAGTCTATGTTTATCCATGAGAAAATGAGGTACCCATTTACTTAATAATTTTTTTATTTGTAAATCTTTTGTTAAATATCGAAATACTGTTATTTTACTACAATTCACTCGCATAGAAAGTTCTAGGCAAAACCATGTTCTAGTTTGGGCCAACGATTCTTCAATTCAATCTATTACAATTTCTTTTTTCAAGATATAACTTGTATCGCCTCCTCGGCTATCTTCGACCACATTGTAGCCTCTCTTATGATTAGTAACTAAATTCTTGACTGTATTTAGTTTATAGGCACTATTTACAACTTATTCAACCAATTCTTTATGAATTATCACACAACTGTGTCCCAGGGATTGCGCCAAATTTGATGAAAAACCGCTGTTCTTTATCTGAAATTGAATCTTTTAATTTTTGCAAGCTATTCATAATTATATTCAAAATCAATTATTTATAAATAAAGCTTGTAGTCTATATAAATTAATTCAAAAGTCTTGATATTATTAGTACATTATTAGTATATTATTAAAGGAATGATTAAACAAAATACGAGTGTCTCTTTGCGTGGAACGCCCTAATAAGAGTTGAGATTGAGTTAATAGAACGAACGTCAAACGATCGTATTGTTTTTGAAATAACTAAATATTGATATCATTAGACTTGTCTTTTTATTGCAGTAATATATTTTATTTAATCGACAATTCTATGCACTGTCATTTATAATCATATATTTTTACAGGCATGCATTTATTATAATCCATGCGCAATAGTTTATAAAGACTATTGGCTCCTACTTTGATGAAATACCAAAATTGTGTTTGACTTTACGAATATATCGAATATTTTGCATCTAACAAGCAAACCTTGCATTTTTCAAAATTTTCATTGAGGTAAAGTAAAAAGAATGTTTCAGTCAATAGTTAACATATATAATTAATTTAATATAATTCGACCATTTTAATATATAAGCATTTGTTGATCATTTTCAAGTCTTTTTCTCAAAATGTATTTGTTACAGCAAAAGTCGTAAATTTAGGGAAAGTCGGCTTTTCCTAGTAAAAGCTGGAAATGATTTCGAAAAGTCGACTTTTATTACTAAAGTTCAGTAAAAGTTGGAAAAAATGTTAAATGATCATTATGCATAAATAGGCGCCTAAAAATTCGATACATTTATTTATAAAAATGATTAGTTCGAATATATTCATCGATATATGCAATAAAAATTCTTTAAATCAAAAAAGATAATAATTATAAAGTTGTAAATTACAATTTACAACTTTTACATAAAACTTTACAACTATTGGAACACTAAAAATTACAAATTACAATTTTAGAATACACTGCCCGTCAAAAGTGATTCAGTGTTTGGGAAAGTCGAACTTAAATGGTAATTCATGAATGAAAAGAGTTCGAGCAAGCTAATAGTCATATGGTAGATAGATGCAGCCTTTGTTTATAACATATACAAATATTATAGATAGATTTAAATATTGATAGATATATGATTGCTCAAAATTGAAAGTAGGTGATTCAGTGTTTTGTCGAATTTTTTAAAAAATGAAAAATCAATAGATTGTGTGCCCCCACTTGGTTTTTCTGATCTGTTCGAGTCTTCTAGGAATTGATCTAACAAGCTTAAGACATTCTTCAGCTGAAATATTGTTCCATATATCTTGAATTCTCTCCTAAAGTTCATCTTTGTCTTTACATGGTGGCCGAATTTTTAGCTCTCTTTTCATATGATCCCATTGATGCTCAAGTGGGTTAAGGTCAGGAGATTGTGCAGGCCATCTCATTATCTTTATTTAGTTTCTTTTGAACCATTTTTTATACTTGAAGTGGTATGAGAGGACGCATTGTCATTTTGAAAGACAATTTTAGATTTGACCAAGACATACAAGTCAATTGTATACATCAGCTCGTCATCTAGAATACTCTCATATATCTCAGCATTAACACTGCCATCAATTCTACAAAGATACCTAACACCTGATGAAAGCATACATTCCCAAACCATAATTGATCCTCCACCGAATTTTTTTGATTGAATAATATTGTGATCTCTGAGTGGTTCCACGATTTTTCTGAAAGTTCTATCACGTCCATCAGATCCCTCTAGATTTACTTTAGTCTCATCTGACCATATAACCATATCCCAGTCCTTATTTTCCCAATTTCTGTGTGTTTTTTCAAATTCTGACCTTGCTCGATGATAAGATTTTTTTAATTGTGGGCATTTCTTTTTATATCTAGATACGATGTTGCTACGTTTTAATATGCGCAGTATAGTACTCGAAGAGGCGGATATTCCAACATAGGTCTTGAGTTCTCTCTGTATTTCTGTAAAGGTGGAGCATTTACCACTTGTTGCTAATCTTCCAATATATTTTTCATCATACTTATCTAAGACCCGAGGACGACCTATTATAGTCTCTGGAGTATTTTTTTAACTCTATTCATTACTCTGGACACTGTTGCTTGTGAAACTTCAACAATTTCAGCTATTTTTCTTGAAGATTTTCCATTTAAAGCAAGTTTGATAATTCTTGTTTCAATTTTCTTCAATGTTCTTCTTGTCATTTAAATAAGCCTTAATACCTTCTGCTAAGGATTTGAAATAAAAATGAACAATTTTGCGGTATTTTAGAATGTTCTAGAATGAAAATTTTGTAAATTTAAAAAATTCGACAAAACACTGAATCACCTAGTTTCAACCTTGAGCAATCATAACTCTATCAATATTTAAAATTATCTATAATATTTAGAAAAATTATAGACAAAGGCTGTATCTATCTACCATATGAGTATTGGCTTGCTCGAACTCTTTTCATTCATGAATTACCATTTAAGTTCGAATTTTCCAAACACTGAATCACTTTTGACGGGCAGTGTATTATCATTAGACAAGTCGCCATCGCTATTAGTAATAGAACGAGAACTGGAAAAGTTTTCACTAGAATCACTCAATAAAGGCTGAAAGTCGCCTAAATCCCAATTGAACTGTATATCCATATATTTAACAACTTTTTTCATTAAAAAATTTTCGATTTACTGTAATCGTCTTGGTATTTAAAAATTCATTGATAAAAAGAAAAGTTTTAAAACCTATTTTTATCTTGGAATATTTCTATTGGCAAAAAGAGTAGTTTGAAAGAAATCATCAATTTGGGTGAAAAAGCAATCGCTTCTTAGAAATCTATTGGTAAAAAGAGCGATTCTATTGGGTAAAGAAGCTTAACTCTGCAAATCGGATGAACTCTCAAATTGTTGAAAAAAATTTCTGATGTCAAATAATATAGAAGCTCAACAAAAAAGACAAAGAACAGACGGAAAAGTAAATAAATAATCATAATGATAGAATGTAGGAATAATAAGATACGAACTAAGTGTTTTTGGTTATGTGCCTTCTAATCAAGTTTTACGTCAAGTTTCTGATTTCATTTGTAAATTTCTAACAGAACCAAATATTGAAGTACTAATTAGCTTATATTTTTAGATAGAAGCTAAATTGGGTATCATTGTTGATAAAAATACTCAGAAAAGACTTAATCTACCTATTACAACCGAATCTAGTATCAAAATTAATTTCAAATTTTCAATAGTTTTATCGCCTGGATATAAATCCAATATTATATTTTCTTCTGATATGGATATAGTATTTCTATATTTTTATTTTATTAGAAACAACATAGAAAATTTAATGATATTTTGAATCATAGAACTCAAGAAACTAATAAGCCAGAATATCAAGTATATATAGACATTAGATTTTATAGGGATCGAAAATGGATTATAAGCACACCAAGGAAACCGATCTATTTTTTAAGCAAAATGGGCAAAATATAAGAGCAACCGTTGATGAAAACAACAAAGTAACTCAGAACAGCTTACATAAAAGGTTAAAGAAAATGGAATTATAACAAAGACTAGATTAAGTGACTTAAATATCGTATGTCCTACTTTACCTTTTGATTTTCGTATTTCTATTAACACCGAAAATCCAGGTATTTTGATTTGATAAATTTTAGCACCCAAACCTACTGGAGAACCAAGCCATAAAAGATATAAAGATAGGTTAAGTTATAAAATGGACATATGGAAAATAGATTTAACTCAGGTGAAGAGTGACCAAAATGTGACCCCTAATTATTTATCAATATAGTCCAATGATTCTACTCACGAGTTGGAAATAGAAATATTGGATTCCAAGTTGCTCCTAGAGGAACGAAACAAAATGACAAATAAACAGCCTAACAGGTTTATAGAGTTGATCGATATATTTTTGAACAATATTCGCGTCCTTGCTAAAGCTGGCTAAATTTGAATACAAATTATTTATCTCTTAAAGTTTATAAGAATTAATACATATTTATTATAAACATAGAGTTAAATTAGTGCTAATCATTTAACCAATCAGGTGTTAGTGTCATTTTGAGAGTTTGATCTTGTTTTAGCATGTAGTCAAAAGTAAAAGATTTGACTTCTTCTTTATCAATACCAAACAAAAAACCGTCTATGATAATAATAGATCTAGATTTTTTAGACTTATTAAACGTGCTTTTCATTTTTATCACATCTGGTTTGTCATTTTTTATATAATGTGGTGATAAACATGGTTTCATTTTATTTGTGTCTAAAAATAAAACTTGTCGGAGTTTATTGCTATATTGGACTTGTATCATGAAACTCTTTATTTGTAACTAGTTTAGGGTGAATCTTGATATTGATTTTAGCTTCGAAACTGTATCCTAAAATACAAGTTATAAGAAACTTGATTCAAAGAAGCAGTTCTTTGTTATTTACTAAACAACGAATTGAAAAAAATACATCATTTCATATCGATTATTTTGCAATGTATCGAATTTATTTCTAATGATATATTAGTGTTTCGACAATGAAAGTGATCCAGATTTTTGAAATAAAGTATGTGGATCAACGATAGGAATTGTTTGATTTTCTACTCAATTTTACCCCTAGAAACATGAATCAACAAATAGTTTTAGCTAAATTTAAACATGTTTAGGGACAAGTTGGAATGATGTATTATTATTTTTAGTTAAAAACCTTTTCTATTTGGTCTATCGGTTTCATGCAACTCAATAAGCACCAAAAGTATATCTCATACAATTAAAAAGCAAAAACATTAACATATTTACAAAAACCTCTACACTTTAAGAATTATACAAATTTATTGAATCAAGTAGGCTAGTCTGAAACTACTTTAAATGCATAGCGGTGCTAATATTTTAAATTGATTAATAAGCTTTCCTGAGATCCACTAATCCATTATAGCAGCCATAAAATGAAGTTATATAAATAAAAGATATTTTGTTAAACAACATATATATTAATTCATTATTAAACTTTATAATCTGACTTTCGCTGATATGAATAAATTAAAAAGCCTGTTGGAGCATTAAACCTATAGGTTTTAAATCAATTCATGCATAGGGCCTATAAAATGCAAGGACACACATCATAAGTGAAAAATGTTCTCTTTATTGGTTTTAGCAACAGCTTTATCTCAAAAATTAAATTGTGACAACTTCTTTGATCTAGTAAAAGGAAAATACGCTATAAAAAATGGAGGAGAGTTTGAGATCGTCAACAAAACATTCCTTCATTTGAAACATACAGACGACTATATAATCTATAAGAAATTCAACATAGAGATCAGCGAATCAGAAAACAGATTCAACCTTTACTACAAAATTCAAGATTTATACAGATCTGTCTATAAGCCAGAATTTTTTAAATACAATGGTGGGAACATCGATCTCCTTGGACGTAAAGCTGTAAGCAAATTCTTGCCTACTAGGAACACTTTTAAGTACAATAACACTATTGATAAGCCTTGTGGTGTCGAATATACTCCAAGTGAAAGTAAGTACATGAGATATAAATATACCGAGCCTGAATGTGACGAGAATTCTCATTGTGTTCATTCCAATTATAACGGAAATAAACCAAGGAAGCTTATTGGAACTTGTAAGCCGGTTTATAGCAAGCCTGCCTGCACTATAAAGTATGATGATAATCCCATCCAATCTCCTTATACTTTTAATAAATTAGTATTTTAAAATTGACGTTTTATAGCCTATTTTCCTAAAATAGCTTACTTGATATATTTTTTAATAAGAGACAGGTTTATTACAAAACCCACCTTTATTCTCTCAATCTTCAATTAAGTCTTAGTCCACTTCTGACAAGGCTAAACTAGAGTTCAATCACAATTCTCCAATATATCATTCTCAAGTCAGTATAAGTCCTTACATTCAGTGCTCATTTCGAATCTTTAAAACAAAGCCGCTCATCTACTACACTACTTACACGCAATTAGAACCCATATCTTCTATGCTCTATTTCCACTTGCCTCTACACCTTAGAAAAAAGTTTATACTTTATGAAAAATTTTGAAAACTTAATATTTTTGTTGAAATAAAAAATATATGTATTATTTGGTTGATAAATAAGTATAATTTATATTTATTTATTTATCAAAGCAGGTTTTTGTGTAATTATTAGAATGTTTCAACCAAAATAATAAAGTTCTTTCGAGAATTATATTGAATTCTTCAACCAAAATGCTTAGTTTCTTTCAAAATTTTTGGTCCAAATGGATGCCCAGAGTAGGACTTTAAAATAAAAACAGAGAGAACCATCCATAAAACGAGTTTAGACCGGACTTCTATATGTACACATTCAACAGAGTTAAAAATGGCTCTTTATTTTCCTTCAGAGTAGTCCCTTTTTGATTCTCTTCTTAATTCAATTAAATTTTTAATGAATATTAATCAACCAATTATTTAATAAGTAAAATGGGGACTACTTTGAACGAAAATAGAGTGCCAAATAGACAGCATGATCGACGTTTCAGATTGATAAGCATGAAATATTCTTAGCAATAATAACGCAATATACAGGATTTTTCATTTTATCCGGAACGTTTTTCATTTAATCGGGAACGAGGGGCTACAAAGCCAATTTCTTTCTAAAAATGATTCCAAACTAACAATATACCAGCACAATGGCCTGGAGATGTCTAGAAATGGTGGATATAACAGATGAATGAATAAACCTTTGTTTTTTATTGTTAGTTTGAAGTCATTTTTAGAAAGAAATCGGCTTTGTAGCCCCTCGTTCCCGATTAAATGAAAAATCCTGTAATCAACGGCTAATATGGCACTTTATTCCCTTTTTGATTCTTTGCTTAACTCAACCAAATTTTTAATGAATATTAATCAACCAATTATTTAATAAGTAAAATGGGGACTACTCTGAAGGAAAATAAAGTGCCATATGAGCCGAGAAACTGAAAACTAACACTAATTTAATAGCGAATATTAATACATTTACCCAGACTAAGAATCCAATATAATAAAAGTTTCAAAAGGATTTATTGCATTTACGGGTTCTAAAACAATGAAAGCATAACTTTGTCTATAAAAAGAGCCACGAACTTTCATAAAACTAACAAACAAATGCAATCTCTATTCTTATTGGCAACTGCAACTTTATCTCAAAAATTGACTTGTGATAACTTCTTTGATCTGGTAAAAGGGAGATACGCATCCACCTATGACCGAGAATTCGAGATAGTGAAAAAATCATTCCTCCATATGAAGTATTCAAAGGATCTTTCTATCTTTAAGAAATTCTACATCGAGATAAGCGACTACAGCGGTCGATTTAACATTTATTACAAGACTAGAGATGGATATGAGTCTGTGTTTGTACCTGTGTTCATGAACTACAACAAAACTTATGTTGAAACTCTTTTTCATAATAGTACTAGCAAATTCTTCCCGACTAGCAAACCTTTCAAGTACAACAATACTATCGATAAGTCATGTGGTGTCGAATATACTCCTAGCGATAAAAAATATTGGAGATACACATATACGGAACCTAAATGTGACGAGAATTCTCGTTGTACTCATTCAATCAACAATGGTAATAAGCCTATGAAATTCCAGGGTAGATGTAAGCCTGTCTACAGTAAACCTGGTTGTTCTATTAAGTATGAAGATAATATTTTGCTTTATCCATAAGTCCTTCAAATTTTAATAAATCTACATTGTCTTTGAATTAAAAAATACTTCCTTTTCTTCAAAATCGACTATTTTCACAATAATTCGATCAAAGTCCAAAATTATAGGCTCATATATCTGATGTTAAGCTTAAGTCATTCTATAAGCATTTAACTAGGAGAACTCCAAAAAAGAGTCGATTTTAGTTGAAATGCATCTTTAACTGTTGATTTTGTTTCTTTAATTATATAACAAGAATTCAATGAACATTTTCATAAAACGTTTTGATGGCTCGAGGATTGTAATGATGCAAGTAATAGAAGCCAAAAAACTTCAATAAAAGGAATTAAATTAAATTACTTATGTATGGTGATATCAATAAATCTTTGGTAAGTTTTTTGCTTATGTAATGAGTAGATTACTTTGACAAAATAATACGACTCGAGGCGTAAAATCAGCTATGGGAAAATATGTTCTAGTTTTTAAAAACAAAGAAATATACTGACATAATTCATAAGTTTCTAAGAGTCGATAAATCACTATATCACGTAAGTTAGGTCATATAGTAACTATATTTACTCAAAACCCATGAAAGTCTGAATTATTCGAAAAGAAAGACAGACTTTTTGAGGCTAAATAGTTGTAGCGCTAAAATGTATAAAGGAAGAAGTTATCTTTCATAAAATCATATATATTCACCATTATTATTCTTAACAGTCACTTTATCACAGAAATAAACTTGTGAGAATTTTTTTGATTTGGTCAAAGGGAAATATGTAACCAAAAATGGTGAGGAATTTGAGATTGTGAATAGATTCTTCGTCCATTTGAAATACTCGGATGAATACAACTATTTCAAAAAATTCTACATTGAAATCAGAAACACTTCGAATCGATTCAATCTCTATTATAAGTTTAAAGAGAATTATAAGGCTGTTTTTGTACCAGAATATTTTGGTTATAACAAGTAGTACATTGAGACGTACAGAAAGAACGATACTTCGAAATACTTGCCAACAAATAAAAAATTTACCTATAACAATAAGTTTGATAAACCATGTGGTGTCGAATATTATTCTAATGATAGTAGTAATAAAAGATATATTTATACAGAACCAAAATGTGGTGAGAACTCTTATTGTGATCATGCCAAATATTATGATAAATCAAGAACGTTTCGAGGTAATGTAAACCAGTTTATCATAAACCTGGTTGTTCGATAAAGTATGCCGATAATCCTTTAAGATCTTGAAAAATAAATCTTTCTTTTGTTGATTTTACAGTAAAAATCCTATCTTTTGCTAAGAAATATTGTAAACAATAACTTTTTAGAATGGTCGGGTTTTAAAGAATTCATCATAGCAGTGAAAGATCAAGCTTCATTGTATCGAACCTCTGCAATTCTATGATATCTCAAGAGTGGCACTTTTCTGCTTAAAAAAGAGAGATCAAAGCCTTTCTAAAAAATAAGTTGGATTTAATTAAAAACATCAATAGTCTCTGACGCATTCATCCAAATTTATAATGAATGCACTGTTATACAAAAAAATATTTAATTTCCTGAAATGCCAACCGTGAACATCAACCGTGAAGAGTTATACAAAAGACTAAACAAACAATACAGTATAAAATCTCAACCCCAAACCGCTTTTTCTAGCTGTTGATCAATTTATGGATTTAACCTTTGAATTTGGTATCGAATTAGAGGAAGAAGTAATCTACCATTTCATTAACACAATCAATTAGGTTATAGAAGAAAATGGTTCCGTAACTTTAAAAATAGATATTCCAGCTAATCGATACGATTTGTTGTGTTTGGAAGGCATTAGTTCAGCGTTAAAAACTTATGTTCATGGAACTTTGAGTCCACAATACAATTGTGTCCAATCGAGACCGGAGGCCTTTATAGAGGTCAATTCGTCGGTACTTTCCTTTTATTTATTTTTTGCGTTAGGCTGATCAGATCAGGTCTTACATCGTTTGTGCAATTATACCTGATGTTTCACTCAGTGAGGAAATTTATGATCGTTTTATTGAGCTTCAAGATAAACTCCATCATAATATTTGTAGGTCTTCCAAAAAAATTTATTTATAGGAAACGAAAATTGGTGGCTATTGGTACGCACGATTTAGATAAGCTGAAATTGCCTCTCCAATTCGAAGGTGCGAAAAAAGAAAATATCGATTTCGTACCATTGAATCAAGCTAAATCAATTAAAGGAACCGAATTTATCCAATTTTATAAAGTAACATCATTAACTCCAATTATATATTTTAGAAAGAGAAACATTTAGCACCATATTTAGATTATATCGAACATTCGGATGTCTTTCCATTAATTACAGATTCTAATGGAGATGTCTTGAGTTTACCACCTATCATCAATAGTGAGAAGACAAAGATCGCTACCTCAACGAAGAATATTTTGATCGAATGTACAGCGTTAGATTTAACTAAAGCCTATGTAGTTTTGAATATGATGATTTCGATGATATCTGAATATTCTAAAGTGCCTTATTCGTAATATTCTTACATTCATTGATTTTGATTGTGTTTAGGTATGAGAAGGTAGAAATCAGATATGATGCTAATCATTCTTATCATAAAACTTGTCAGAAAGATATCACCCCTCATTTGGATGGCCATAAGATGGATTTAGATTCTCAATATGTGAACGATTGTCTTAATCTCAAATTATCTAATAAAGAAATCGGAAATTTATTACAAAAGATGGGCCATACCATAGTTGGCGAAAGTGAAGGGAAATTGATAGTTCATATACCACCAACTCGAAGTGATATTTTGCATCCTTGTGATTTGATGGAAGATTGTGGTATTGGTTATGGTTTTAATAACCTTCCATTACCATTAAACCCCTCAACTAATACGATCGCAAAACCATTATCGAAAAATAAACTTACGGATCAATTGAGACACGAATTGGCTTATGCGGGGTTTATGGAAACCCTGGCTTTAATATTATTATCGGGTAAAGAAAATGCCAATTTCATGCTTAATGAAGCTGAAAATGATAGATGTGTTTGGTTGGATGGTGCAACGGAAAAAGCTTATGAAGTTGTACGTACATCTTTGTTACCTGGGTTGATCAAAGCTGTACAATCTAATAAAGCATATCCGATGCCGTATAAATTGTTTGAAATCTCAGATGTTTGTTTCTTAGATCCTGGACATGATAACCTAGCTAGAAATCAAAGGAATGTTGCAGCCTTATATGTAGGTAAGAATTCAGGGTTTGAGATTGTGCATGGATTAGTGGATAGAATGATGCTCATTTTGGGATTTAATTTTGATTCTTTAGAAAAGAGTTATTTTATCAAACCTAGTGATCGTAAACCCTTTTCGACCAAAATAATTGATATTTAGATCCCAGTTTCCTTACTGGCAGATGTGCTTCAGTTATTATTGTTTTGGACAGCCAAAAGATTGAGTTGGGCCATTTCGGTATTTTGAATCCTGAGGTTTTGAAGAATTTCGATATCTTGAATATGGTAGCATCAGCATTCGAATTAAATCTAGAACCTCTGATCTAATTAAATGCATCGATTTATTCCTCACAAAATTATTTTCCATCTTTTAATTTGTCTCCGTAAATCACTTTAATGTCTTTCTCTCTCGCCCAATCCAGCGTATATTTCCTTAATTCGTCGAGTTTATCATGTAACATGCAGCAAATGCTGGTCCTTAACTCTTCTTCGTTTATACCAGCTGAAATAAGAGGAGTATAAAGTTCTCTAATATTAATAGGCTGACCAACTGACAAGATAACATCTTTAAAAAGTTTCGGAACATAAGTATTTAAAGGCAAAATTTCAATAAATCCTATGAACGCCAATTTTTGGTAAAGAATATACCAGTAAAATAAATCGGTATCACTATAGGAGTTCGCCGTGTTTCTAATATCAGGCGACTTAATCCCCATTTAAAACGAAATAAATCCGGAGTTTGATTAACTTTAGCTTCTGGAAATACATGAACCCATCTAAACCATAAACTCTATGTCAAATGATACCTACCTAAATCCAACAAGGCCAATGCCGTGTCTATGGCTGGCTGATTAACTCTAATTAATATAAAAATTAAAAAGGAAATATACCCTAAACCACGAATTATAGGTATCACTTGACCAAATCTAAAAATCCAATTCAACATAGGATGAATATAAGTCAATTCTTGCGCACCTAGACCCCATCTAATTAATCTATGATTGCATAAAATATCATTAGGTAAAAAGCCCCACATAACTGGATCATCTAGTGTGGAATGATGATTGGATATAGTTATTAGGCATTCATCGTTAGAGTCCGGTATTCGCCTTATAGAGTCGATTAAGGGTTGTTCATTAATGAGATGTAGGGATCGAGTGAAATAATTTAGATAAAATTTGCTCATTAACCCAACAGAACCTAATACCAGATTACTTATTAATGGATTCTTCTTGATTTGTATCTTTATCGGTTCTATAGGGTTCATTGTTTATAAATTCTTGATTTTGTAGAAATTTTTCGAAATGGCAAACTTGGTCAAGCAAATAGAATATGAAACAGAGAACTTCAAGAAATTACAAGTTGGTACTTTACCAATTTGTAGATAAATATTTATAGAATATACTAAATTAATAGAATTAAGAAATAAATTAGATTGTCAATTACAAGAAAATACTGAAGTTCAAAAAGTATATTTCCCTTTAAATTATTATATATAAAGGAGTTTAAACTCTTGAATTCCAATTCGAAGATATTTAAATTAGTAGGACCAGTCTTGCTTAAACAGGATTTCGAAGAAGCAAAGAATAATGTGGAGAAAAGATTAGATTTTATCAAAAATGAAATGTATCCCCTACCTCTCTCACATCTTCCTTATAGTGGCAGAATAGAGTCTAAAATAAAAGATTTGGCAACTAAACAAAATATTAAGAAAGAAGAAGTATCTCTATTTGAGTTAATCAAATTCTTATTATAGATCTTGAAATTGCAACAAAATTATCAACAGGCTTTAGCAAAATAAAATTCTAATTCCACTTTTTACAATCTGTAGCCCCTGGCATATATAAAACAATTAAAAGAGCTTTGAATAATTTATTAACTTAAAAACCTCAAAATATCATTACTTTTCAATTAAGACATCCAAACCAAAGTAATTTTCTGCAATGTAAAGGATGAAAGGCAACAACGTCACTATCATTATGATATAAAATACGAACTTAAACAACACTGAAATGAATCTAAGGCCAGTAATAATTAATTGAACAACCAAAATAACGAATAAAGCTAATAATAAACCACCACCAAGCATTCTTATTCCAATTACTGGAGTTTCACCTTTGATATATGTTCTTATTAACTGTTCTAGTTGTTGCCAATAATCTATCAGAATATCATGTATTTTCTCTATCATTGTTGAATCCATTTCAGAAAATGTTTTTGAAGTTCAATGAATCAAATGATTGGTCAAAAAAATACTAATAAGAAAATAATCTTTCAAAGGAGTTTAGGGTTTATAATGATATATTATTTCACGTTATATTTTTCTATCTATGTTTTTTCTCGGATAAATAGCGAATTTAAAGACTATTTTCCTGTTTATAAAAACTTTTTATCGATCCTATCTTGTCCGAGAACCTTGTGTAATGTAGCTTTTAAATTTATTTAAACTCTTATTATTCCAGAATAAAAGAAATAGATAAAGTCGTTTCAAGTTTCATGGAACATGCCTCAAAACAGGAGTAAATGAAACTATGTTTATTTTCCAACAAGAACACATTCCACACAAATGGGAGTTTATTATTGTTCAGAGTAGTCCCCATTTTACTTATTAAATAATTGGTTGAACAAGAGTGAACACAATCTAAATTCATTAAAAATTTGGTTGAATTAAGAAGAGAATCAAAAAGTGACTACATTGAAAGAAAATAAAGTGCCAAATATGGGAGATTATTTTTGTTTAGAACAGATTTTAAAACCGGAAGTGAAATTTATAACCCCATTTAAGATGAAAATAATGCAATGCAAAATTCATATAAAATTGGTTGAATTACGATTGATGTTTTGATCATTAATCTCCTGTTTAAGGTCACGAAACAAAGCATTAGGGTAAACTGGGGTGAATTGTAACATGGGTCAATTGTAAATTCGAGTTTTTTCGAAAACAAAAAGACGATAAACCCCGAAAGTCTTACCAAAGAATCAGTCAATTAAACCGATAAAAACATGATGGTATTACTTCTTTCATAATATTATTTAAGGTTTAATTAAAAAGAGCTTGAATTTGTGCCGCCTCTGGATAAACTGAAACACGGACTTAATCGATTTACGGATTCAATGTTGAATATTTCGGAAATGTATTGCGGGTGAAAAGTTGCGTTAAAATACGGAGTTAAAAAATATAATATTTAAAAACATTTTAATGTTGGCTTTTATTAAAGCCTCATTTCTGAAATAAGTTGAAGTTATATGGGGTGAATTGTAACAAATAAATAACTAAAAATCATTCAAAAATATTAATATAGTCAATAGCACTATAGTTTTTTTTATTGAATAAAGTTATTTTTATGCTTTAGTAAGAATTGGACTTTCGTTTTTAGGCATTCTATATATTTATAGAAAAAATGCCTATAGGTCTCGCCATGTACGTTCATCCTTCAGTCTATCAAGCCTTTTCAGATCAAAAAATGCTAGTCGAATCTTATTAAAAGAATAAGCAGTTTGATAAAATAATTAAACATACATAGAACTCTACCCAAAACTCACAGTCACATTTGGATGACTGAATTGTCAATTTTATTATAATTAAAAATAGACGCAATTAAACAATATAATTCATAAGGCTTACTTTTAACCATAATAAAATATTAAATTTTAGAATATGGCGTATAATAAATATATAAACACTATTTTTTGCTAAAAATGAACTAAATCAAACATGCCAAGAGATTTCCAGAGAAAACCACGAGAAGCTCCGAATCCAGGGATTTATGGGAAACAGCTATAAATAAATGTGTTAAGAGGGGAGAAAAAATAAGGAAGACTGCAAACTTATTGACTTTTCCATGCAACACTTACAAGAAAGATTGAACAATTTAAAAGCGAAGGAAATTTTAAAATAGGCTACAATCCGAAAAATAAAGTTTTTTCTAATGAACAAGAGGCAATACTCGAAAATTATTTAATAAAAAGTTGTGAATTTTTCTATGGATTTTCACTTAAAGATTGTAGAAGATTTGCATTCCAGCTGGCAGTTAGATATCAATTAACTTATCCAATAAGTTGGGGAGAGAAGGAGCTTGCAGGTCAGGATTGCTTTATGGATTTATGAATAGACATCCAAAAATATCACTTCGTTTCCCTCAAGCCACAAGCTTAGCTAGAGCATCAAGATTCAATGCAAGCAACGTAGCTCACTTTTTCTCTAATTTAAAATTTGTGATGGATAAATACAAGTTCCAGCCAGTATCAATATTAAACATGAATGAAACAGGTGTGACAACTGTCCAAGCCCCGGGTAAAGTGATGGCTCGCAAAGGAAGCAAGTCAGTTGGTGCTGTAACTTCTGGAGAATGAGGATCACTTGTTACTGTAGCTGTATCAGTGAGCGCTATAGGTTACTTTATTCCACCTATGTTTCTATTTCCAAGATTGAGATATAAATCTTCTTTTGTAAAGGATGATCCATTAGGAAGTACTGGTGTCGCAAATGGTAGTGGGTGGATGCAGTCGAGCGATTTCTGTCATTTTTTAGAGCATTTTGTTATTCACACCAGATGCAGAAAATCAATATCTGTTCTTTTGTTGTTAGATAACCACGAATTCCATATTTCAGTAGATGCAATTGATTATTGTAGTTCAAATGTAATTGTAATGGTCACATTTCCTCCACATTGTACTCACAAACTTCAACCATTGGATAGATGTGTGTTTGGAACATTTAAATACAACATCAACATTGCTACTGATAATTGGTTAAAAAGAAACCCTGGTAAAATTATGATCATCTATGAAATCCCAACTATTGTTAAAATTTGTTTGCCGATTACTGCTAATCCGAAAAATATACAATCTGTGTTTCGTAGCACTAGTATATGTCCTTTAAATGAACAAATATTTAATGAAGAAGATTATATGCCTTCATATGGTACTTTTTTTCGTTCAGAGTAGTCCCCATTTTACTTACTAAATAATTGGTTGATCAAAAGTGAGAATAATCTAGATTCATTAAAAATTTGGTTGAGTTAAGCAAAGAATCAAAAATGGACTACTCTGAAGGAAAATAAAGTGCCATATGTAACCAATCAAATTCTAGAAACCGAATATATGCCTGATCATACTCACAAAAAATTGGAATTTTTGACCCAGAAGCTGTTCAACCTATTCCTAAATCTATGCTTAAGCCCAAAACAGATAGAAGAACAAAGAAAAGTTCAATTATAACCAGTTCTGCTACGAGAAATGAGGCTATAGAGAAGCTTAAAAAATCCAACGCCAGAAAAGAAGTATGTGAAAAAATGGTAGCATTTTAGAAAAAGGAAAGCGATATATGAAAGGTAAAAAATTCAATAAATGATTACCTAAGATCTATATTTGGTTTATATTTATACAGTTGTCTAAATAATAATAACAAAAACTCAAATAAATACAATGTTACATTCCACCTCCTATGTGGCAAATTTTGTGGCTGAAAATTTTGATTTAAAAATAGATTTTTCTCGATTTTACATTTTATATTTTTTTATTGAAAATCCAATTAAACTGATTTATAAACTTTATACTATACTATCTTGTACATAATTATCTTTATAAATGAATTCATAAATCCAATATTATGCAAGTTTGTTACAATTCACCCCAGTTTACCCTATCTATTTTTGAATCAAATCACGGCTGTAATTAAATTAAAAATTGAAAATAACTTAATATTTCGTTTTAATTATCATGAACTCAATACCAAAAAACAAAAACAGATAAAATAAAATAAAAACATACTAAAATCAACTTTGTTCGATTGAATTTTTAGATTTAAATACTATTCCTGTTTTTTGTTACAGAATTTCGAATTTTCGCCATAATTTAATTAATCTGAGTTATTGATAAACTCAAAGTCGATAAATTTCATTTAGGGCTATTTTTTGATCAACTTTTTCAAAATTATTGAAAAATTAACATAAGAAATTTAAAAATAAATAAAATAATCACTTTAATTTATATAAAAAGATTTATAAAATTCATGTTTTAACTAATAGCTTTAACGAGTAATTAAGGCATAATACTCCTAAGAGAAATCCAATATTCTCAAAAAATTTCAACCAAAAATTTCAACTCGGCTTCATAAATTCCTCTGAAACGTACTCTCCTGACTATATTTTTTCAGGGGAAATAGTTCCCGACGCCACCTTTTTTCTTAGTCAATCTTCAAACTGCGCGTCCACTAGCGGATTTATGAATTCTCAAATTTTTCAACTTTTTTCAACCAATTTCTCCGATTTTGCTCGAAAACTAAAGCTTTGAAGTTTCCATACCTCACCTAACAATTTTTTTTGATTAAATCACGGAGAGTGGTACCAACCGAGGTCGACAAGGTAATCACATTACGGGGAGAAGTATAGCAGCCCTCAGTCAACGCTATACTCCTTGGATTACCCATCTTCCCACATTTAGGTTTTGAGCAACACCCTTTTACCCATGATCTTTAATTGAGAGGAGGAAACCGCCCAACCATTATCTGGTTTCAGTTTAGGGGCGTATTTGTTTTCCCTCCTCTCTCTAGAGCGGACCACCTTATGCCCTAGCCTACAATGATTTGACCCCTGGAATGTAGATACCGAATTTCCATAAATTGTACCTGAGTCTGCGTAGAGGGACATGTATTGCTTAGCATCCTTTATGCGGAGCCTTTGTACCAGGTCCTCTCTACCAGGGTCCCCGTATATCTCAAAGTAGGCATTGGTGTCGGCCTCTAAGAAAAACTCCCAGAAACAGTAAGACACAAGATATATAGAATCCACTTGATTCTTTCTTTTGAATTAATCGAAGACTTTCTGCAGAAGTCCGAAGTGCCCTTCTATATCTGCTTTTCCGTGATATTCTGCAAAGAAATTCTGGGAGGTGAAGTAATTCTTAGTAGGTAGCTCCAAGAGTATATAACTCCTTAATTCCTCGGATCTAAAATGGCCTGCATTATCTGACCAGAAATGTATTTTAGAGAAACTTCTCGGCTTTTCCTCCTACAGTTTCCTGAGGCAGCTCTTGACATAGTGGGAATCATGACTAATAACTTCTGAGAGGTAGTTATAGTAGCTCCTCTTTATTTCTCCCGCCACTTTATAGATGACACAGAAGTCGAGACAAGATACAGAAGATTTGTTGTAGTATGCTTGGGATCTTTCCACAGGTCCCCCACTGATCTTGAAGTTCTGTTTGAATCCATGACTATCACGCACTCATCATGCTCCAAGTTCTCTAGTCTTTGTCTAAAGTAGCCTTTTTGATCTTTATTTAACTCACCATGGGCTTTGTAGAACTTTACTCATTTGTCTTGAGAACTTTCACCTAGCCTCCTTTCAAATTTCTTGCCATTTACTCAGATATCGCACATATCCGTCTTCTTTTTCAAATATTTGAAGTATTTTGGGCATAAAGTGTAGTATGTAGACAAGCTTAGGTTAATTTCTGGGTTTTAGGCCCTTATTTTCTTATAAATATATAGTTTAGATTGTTGGAAATTTAATACAGGCTGATTTCTATGTAGTTTGCATGTTATCTCAGAATATTTGGACAAATATTAATTAATTAACTCTTTTGTATCTTCACCTTTTTGTTTTTTAGCTTCTGGTTGATAAATTTCCTATTTTCTATTTCATCATCTCTTTTCCTTATTGCAGTCTTGTACATAGTGTTTGAGAAAGTAAAACCACTTTTTCTCAAATCCTTTTTCGATATTTCGCCTGTAACTATCAATAAAACTGCATATCTTTCGTTTTTTGGTGTTTTGTTGAATAATTTTAATATATTCTTAACTAATTTTTGGAGTATTGTTGGTGATTCTTCAGTATTAATGTTTTGGTTATCATACGGTAAATATCTTGCGTTCATTTTAGTAACTGTAATCTAATAAACGCTAATTTAAAGCAAAAAATGTTTGTTTAATTTATTTTACCAAAAACTGGTTGAAAATTTATTTAGCGTCTGTTTTAATTCCCGAAAAAGTGTCTTTTCCGAAAATAAATTCCCATATTTACCTTTAAGTATTTGGCACAATATTTTTAAAACATAATTCTATTCTAATTGGTTGAGAAATTTTAGTTTCTTGAATGCATAAAATAGTAAGAATGAAAATAAATTCATGTATTTACTATCCATAAAATATCTCTTAGCTATATTTCTTTCCATTTTAGTTGCTTCCTCAACCTATCTTCACTATGATGCACTAATATGAAAGAATTATAGCTGAGGCTTCAAAAATATTGTGCCATTTTATCGTTCTTTGAGTTTATCCGACTATTCTAAGTTAATTTAGTTAGGTAAATTAGTCGGATAAATTCGCAACTAAAACCTGAAGTAAGGATGACATTTCAAAAGCTATAAAAAGATGACCTCAGAAAATTTTCATCCAAGATGTATTACTCGATATTGATATTGGTATTTGTGACTTTGTACATGTATAAGAAATTCCGAGTACCAAAAGAAATCCAACATATCCCATCTATTCCACTGTGGTCTACTATCAGATCTATTTATTTAAATGAATCTTTAATTGAAGTAAACCTTAAAATGCATCAAGGAATACTAGACAAATATGGTATGGCACGGTTATGGATTAAAGGTAGATGGATTGTAATGGTAAGCGATCCGGAGGCTGCAAGACAGCTCTTCTACGATACCAATAACTATCCGAAATTCATTTTGTCAGAGCATTATCCGAACAATGCGTTTGCGAAATTTGTTGGTAAGAATTTAGTATTTTCCAATGGACAAGAATGGAGAAATCATCGTAAAGTGATTAACCCAATATTCAAGAAGAATTTTAGCTCATCCTTATTTGCAACAACGGTGAATAGATTTATGGGTGTCATAGATCAAAATAATGGTGAAAACATACCAATCAATAAGTACATGCAATCACTATCTTTAGAAATCTTAGGCAGATGTATCTTTGATATCGATTTTGATTCTATTAGAAACCCAAATATCGAATTTATTAAAAGATATAATTCGATAATGCAAAACAATGTAACATTTATGACATCTATGTTCCCGAGTATTGATAGAGAATATAACCCTCTAATGAAACAAGGACATTTGGACGTAAAATGGTTCAAAATGGAGTTTGATAAAATTTTGTCCGAAAAGAAAAGTAAGATGAGCTCTTTGGAAGAGAAAGATAGGGATTTATTGAGTTCGATGATCATCGCTTGTGAGGATGATAAAGTGGAGTTTTCTGAAAAAGCTATGATGGATAATTGTATGATCTTTTTTTTAGCTGGCCATGATACCACTGCGACCGCTTTGACTGCTGCTCTTCATTTCTTAGCAAACCATGGAGTAGTTCAAGACAAATGTAGAAAAGAAGTCAACAATCACATGAAAGGCGATGTTCCAACTACGGAAGAGATTAAGGATATGCAATATCTGACTTGTGTTATTAAAGAAAGTATGAGATTATACCCTCCTGTATCTAGATTGACAGATAGGATCACCAAAAAAGAATTGAAAGTTAAAGACTCTTACATTCCTAAAGATACCATTCTGGTAGCTAATATGTTAGCTATGGGCATGAATGAAGAAATTTTTGATGAACCTACAAAGTTTAACCCTGATAGATTTTTAGGGAATAAGAATTACGGTGTCAATTATTCGCCCTTTTCAAGTGGATCAAGACAATGTATTGGTATGAGCTTCTCAATGGATGAACAAAGAACTGTTCTAGCTATGATTTTGAAGAAATATCATATTTATTATGATAAACCGAAGGAAGTAGATGGTTTGCCTATTGGGTTTAGTATGTTGATGCATGTGGGTCCGATTCATATGAACTTTAAAGTTTTATAGCATTTAAATAAATGCTTTTATTTATCAAGATAAATATTGTCCTTTTATTAGCTCTCTCATTCCATTTATTTCATAAATTCAAGAAATGAGTGTTAATGCAATCGATTTAATGTGCATGTGTATGTGAGCGTGCGTGCTGCATTTGAAGTCACTAGATGAAACCAATTGATATACAGATAGAGAATACGAATACGCACGGTTGTAAATGTTTACAGATATATTGAGCAAATATAGGAAGGTACACAGACTTCTAAGTAATATTCCCTATAGCATACAAGAAAATAATTTGTCATTACATACCTTTTAAGCTTGGAATTTCTAAATAAGGTAGAAATTTAAAATATTCGATAAAATGTAATCCAATAAACTTTAACACTGGGAATTGAGAGCTCCTTTGGTCCGATTCACTGGATATATCTTATTTCTTTATTAAATGCGCCTTTGCCCTATTATCTGTAGGACTTTGTATAAGCAAGAAAAATCTATTACATTAAATCACATTCTTTTAATTTATTTCATAATAGAATAAGGGCTAAAACATCTCTGACCAAAATTTTAGAACATTTAGAGATTTTGTGAATACAAATACTAAAATGGCACAATATTTTTGAAACATAATTCTATTCTAATTGGTCGAGAAATTAGAATAGAATTATGTTTCAAAAATATTGTGCCATATAAATGGGACAAAATTTTCGAAAGATAGTTCTATTCTTTTCGAGAAGACAAAAAAGCTAATAAATACTTAAAAGATAATAATTTATAAATTTATTTAAAAAATAATAAATATACAACAATTTAAAATGAAAGCTAATTTAAAGATAGTGTAATATGCAGGATTAAATATCAAGAGGGAGGGTGTACTTGGCCCCTAAGCCATAGATAAGTACCCCTAAATAATCCACAGTTTTACAACTATCCGACTCGTGCCTTCAATATTTTATGTATATTATTA
>NIPM01001289.1:7361-22320 GCA_002738285.1 Holacanthella duospinosa | reverse complement strand
AACTTTATATCTATTATAGTAAATCTTTTATTTGAATTTTTTCGAGTGCCTCTTTGCTCGGAACGCCCTAATAGTACTTTAGTTTAATTGACAACAATAAAAAACTTGTCTAAGTTCTGATTTTATTGATAGTTCTATTATCAAAGTTTTTATGTTCAATACAGCGATTTTATAGAGAATAAATACGTTGCTTCAAACTGGATGCTCAACTGAACTTCAAACATTTCAATTATTTGATGCCAACGTCAATCCAGTGCAACAAAAACAGTATATCAGTTTAGCACTACATCAGCTTTCAACAATCAGCAAAGTAAGGATTTTCATTTTTCATCACGAGTAAGAGGGAAGAATTTTACAACTCATCATCAAGTAATACTTTTTCAATAAATTTATTTTAATATACTTTTTCTTTATATTTTTTTAATTTGTACAATTTAGTTCATTTTTGAAATCCAGAGACGAATTTTGAATCAATATATTTTATTCAAAACATGAGATAGGATATTTTATAAGTTAGCATTTATAGATCAGGAGAATGCAGCCTTCAAATATCTATGAATTTTTGTTATCCAAGCCGAAAATAATAGTTTTTAGAAGGAATAATATTAACCGTTCAGTATATTTAATGAATCTTGCATTAAATTTAATTAAAGTTGGTGCTATTAATTTTGCAGTATAAAAAATTTAATCATCAGTAAAATTATCGAAGGCATTGTTATTAAAAAATAAGAAACATATAGGATAAATAAATTTAATGATATTATTAATTTTGATTTCCAGACGATGAAAAATTATATCTATTTTTTCTTCTCGTTGGAATTTTTGAGGGTGTACCTGGATCCTTTAAAACGGCTAAATCAAAACTTTTATCATGGCGGCTGAATTCCACAAGACCAATAATTGCACATAAACCGAAAACATGATGGCACAGATAATTTTTAAACCATTCACTACAAGAACACGAGAAAATAAGGAAATTATCAGGATTGATAGAGGCTACTCTAATCGAAAATACTCCTTTTTTGAATTCTTAAAAGCTATGATAAGATATATTAGGGCGTTCCGAGCAAAGAGGCACTCGAAAAAATTCAAATAAAAGATTTACTATAATAGATATAAAGTTANTATTAGGGCGTTCCGAGCAAAGAGGCACTCGAAAAAATTCAAATAAAAGATTTACTATAATAGATATAAAGTTAAAAATTAGTATGTTTATAGATACAAACCTTCTGCATCTATTACACTTCTCCATCTTTCTGATAACTTCTAGATACCATTCATAAAACCTTTACATTAAGCTCCTGAATTGCACTTTCTAATTCATGCCAAGCATCATAAATCTTTTTCTTTAAGTTCCTCCTTAATTGCCTAAAACAATTGAAATCATGTGGGCTAATATCAGGGCTATAGGGAGGATGATCCCAAAGCCAAATTTTCCATCAATAAAGTACTGCTTTATAAGATTTGATTTATGTGGTCTAGCATTATCATGTAATATTATAGGCACCTTGAATTTCTTATCAGGTAACCATTTGTCTAATAATTCGATTAGGAAGTTTTTATAGACATCTGAAGTTACAGTCTCTTTAGGAGCACAGAGCTTCCAATAAGCAACACTTTGAAAATCCATTGCAAATATTAGCATTCTCTTTCTCTCATATTTAGATTGAAGTATCAATTCAGGTTGGTCTTCATTCTTATTTCTCCAAGATCGAATCTGGTCACGTTGTGGTTGCATGTATAAAGACACCCAAGTTTCNGTCTTCATTCTTATTTCTCCAAGATCGAATCTGGTCACGTTGTGGTTGCATGTATAAAGACACCCAAGTTTCATTTATTACCAAAGTTCGATTAATTAAGTTATTTTGTCTCGATAAGAGTTGCATATTATTTTTACATGCTAACACTCTATGTTCATCCGTGAGAAAATGAGGTACCCATTTACTTAATAATTTTTTCATTTGTAAATCTTCTGTTAAATATCGAAATACTGTTGTTTTACTACAATTTACCCGCATGAAAAGTTCGAGGTAAGACCATTTTCTAGTTTGGGTCAACAATTCTTTAATTCTATCTATTACATTTTCTTTTTCGAGACATCACTTGTATCGCCTCCTTGGCTATCTTCGACCACATCGTAGTCTCTCTTAAGCTTATTAACTAAACGTTTGACTGTATTTAGTTTACAGACACTATTCCCAACTGATTCAGCTAATTCTTTATGAATTATCCCAGAACTGTGTCACAGGATTACGCCAAATTTGATGAAAATCCGCTGTTCTTTATCTGAAATTGAATCTTATAATTTTTGCAAGCTATTCATGACAATATTCAAAATATAATTATTTATAAATAAAGCTTGTAGTATATGTAAATTAATTTAAAAGTCTTGATATTATTAAAGGCGTAATTATACAAAGTTCGAGTGTCTCTTTGCGAGGAACGCCCTAATANTTTAAAAGTCTTGATATTATTAAAGGCGTAATTATACAAAGTTCGAGTGTCTCTTTGCGAGGAACGCCCTAATAGTAAATCTGTTTCCAGTATTTTCATTCAATACATCATCATTATTCGATGCATTGACATAAAACTCGATAAATCCTGAATCCAAATTTTTTCTGAATATATTTTTCGTAGATTTATACCATTTATATGCTTTTTTTCTTCTATTTGAGCTGTATTCTGGTTTCGAAGAAACTTTCTTTAATGGATTGATTGGCTCTCTGATAATAGATTCTTTTGCCATAATTTCTGATATCTTTTCTAAATATTTTCCTATAAAATAATAAAAATAAGAATACCTATCTTTAATCTTTCTCTTAATATCTCTTTACCTTTTATCTTTGAGTTATAAACTCAATTCAATTATTAGTAATAGCTGCACCTGGATACACACCTCCATACCATCCTGGGTTTTGCATTAACCACTGATATGAAAAATACTCAAGAAATCTCTTTACACCCGTTTCCAAAGAAGTTTCATATTTCCTAAGAAAATTGACCGCTCCTGTATAGAAAGAATCATATGTTAGGCAAGTTTGTAGTGTGTAGATATCGTTATCGATTTCTTTTCTTAAAATTTTATTGGGTATACTTTTCAACTTAGTAGTGCAATTTGCATTTACATGATACCAGCAGTTCACATGGGTGTAACTTTCACCATATGGCACAAAATTTTTGAAGCTTCGGTTATAATTCTTCATATTAATGCATCATAGTGAAAATTGGTTGAGGAAGCAACTAAAATGGCAAGAAATATAACTAACAAATATTTTATGGATAGTAAAGTTGATAAATACATGAATTTATTTACTATTTTATGCATTCAAGAAACTAAAATTTCTCGATCAATTAGAATTGAATTATGTAAGAAAATTTTGTGCCATATGATTTCGAATGCATTTTGGATAGCAAATGCATTATCTGCTATTAAAACCGTCAGCTCATACGAATGCCCCAAAGCGTCCAATCTATCTTTTTTGCTAGAAAAAAGAAAGACGTAGTCCACTGTACGCACCCTATAGCTGAGGGTCATCATCGCGCATGTATGAAAAGTTTTCATCATATCTGAAACTCCAGCAATAGTAGTTGAATAATTTTCTAAACTAATCCCATGAGTGTTATCAACATGTATTGCTGGAGATAACAATAAGTATTTCAACAGTCGCTTAGTTGATATAACAGCTTGAATCTCTTCATTATTTTCATCACATAAAAAATCTACAACATATGGCGTACCTTCAGAATCAGAAATACCGATATGATTATTACAGTACTCAATAAAATCGTAGCTATCAAAGATAGTTTTTTGTTTAATTTGTTATAGTATTGAACATAATTTCTTGTTTGTAAATATGTAGGCAAATTTTCAACATTATCAACATTTATCTTTTCTAATATATTACCTGCACCTACGTATCCTTCATGTAAATGTATTTTGATCAATTCATTGATTTCATTGGATATCCCAACCACTTTTCTCTCTCCAATATGATCAGAGTCTATAGATCTAAATAAAACAATTGAATCATTGCTTGAATTGAAAAATGCTCTTCTTTTAACTGGACAATATTTTCCATGTGGTTTGCAATAATAAATTTTGCTTGTACCAATCTTGGGTCTGTTAATGTACCATAAATAAAATTCGTACTTTAATTGTATAATAGCTTCTTCCTCTGTTGTATACAATTGTCTATCAATCCATTGAATCTTTTTGCCTCAAGTATTTTTAGAAACATTATGTTCTATTTCTTCTGTTCCGCTAGATTCTTCTTCATGTTCTACATTTAGAAGTCCTTCATTCATTTTGAAAATTTTTCTTAAAATCAAAACAAAAAAATTTGATTGGCTGATTTTTAAAAGACAAATAATTGAACAAAACATAAACTCATAAAATAAATCATTTGAAAAATCTATATTACACCCTTACATATAATAAATATCCCCATTCTTTTTGCAAAATTGAAGCTTACTCATATTAATGTCACAAATAATTTATTAATAGTTGAGTTTTCATTAAACAAATGCCACAAAATTTTTGAAGTCTCGGTTATAATTCTAGAATATTAATGCATCACAGTGAAAATAGGTTGAGGAAGCAACTAAAATGGCAAGAAATATAGCTAAGAGATATTTTATGGATAGTAAAGTTGATAAATACATAAATTTATTTTCATTCTTACTATTTTATGCATTCAAGAAACTAAAATTCCTCGACCAATTAGAATATAATTATGTAAGAAAATTTTCTCCCAAATAGCCATAAAAATCAATCATTTCAAAATTTTATATATTGCAGTTTATTTTTTGAAATTGATTAAGTAAATAAGCTGCTTAAAATTGAGATAGATCTAAATAAAGTCGACACAAGAGCGATTTTACCTATTATAATGTTCCATTTTTAATTTTTCATCTATGAAACTTTCCTTATACTGTATAAGGACAAACTGCAACCCTAATATTGACTTTACGCTATTAAATGATGTGCCTTATTAAAAATTATATTTTGTTTTCATACAAAATTAAAATCAGTGATGCTGCGAAACATAAATGATAGGTCTTTCTCTCAATTTACCAAAAATAAAGACCATATATCGATTAAATTGCATTTTGGATCAGTTATGTTATCTACCCCCAAGAGTGATCAGGTATATTAACTACCCCCTCCCCCGAAAATAAACAGATATGTTATCTACACCCGGGGCAGAATGGTGAATTGGAGCAATGGAGAGGGTCTACGAAGAATTGAGTTAATTAAAAATCAATTAATGTTTACTAATTGATATCAGGAACAAAATATAGGGTGATGTGCTCACAAATGGACTAGAAGGGAGTGGTTGTGAATCTGTCACGCCACATGAATTCAAACAAATACTCTTTCTTGTACTCCCTGTATAAACCCTTCATCCGCTTATAATCATCTTCTGCCTGTTCCAGTATGACTCCACATGCTGTGTGTGGGCACCTGTCACAGGGTCCACAAAGTTTTCCTTGTGCTTCACAGACATGAACTCATATCCCCTACTCCCTATTCCTGGGTACGCTCCCCATCATTGGTCACTATTATGGACCCAGGCAGACACACTCTCTCTATGATGGGCAGCAGGGTTCCTGCGTCCCGCTTCTCTACATATTCCATGTAGCCACGGGCAGGGGAAAACCTCGTGTCCATCACTCCAAATACCAACCTCTCCTCCTCAGGGGCTCGTCTCCTGTGGTACTTGGGCTTGTACCAGAACATGGATTCGTCCACTTGGCAGATGAACCCCGGACCACTGAGCCTGACCGGATTGTTGTCGAAATGCTTCTTGCAGATCGACCGCAAGAACTTGTAAAGCCGGACTATGCTCACCTTGGAGAGATCGGCAAGCACCATCACCTGTTTTTCAGGCAACTCTACCGCCAAGAGGTAAATCTCCAAAACCAGACTTCGGAGCTCAACCCGAGACTCCTCAAAAATGCACCCTGTTCTGATAGACCTGGTTATCTTATATTTTCTGCACGTTTTTACAGTGCATTTCCACCCGAAGCCGTCTCTCACCCTGGCACACCTGGTCCATGTCATCGGACGTTCGCAAAAATAACATGAGACAGAAACTCTAAGCAAACATTGCCCCTTCAAATAGATTATCAGTCTTCTGGATCCTCCCCAAGCATCGGATGCAATATCTCCAAATAGAAACTGCTCTCCATTCCTGGGGTTCATTTTTCACCCCAATTTATACTTTTTCTTCCCTCCAATTTTAAACGGTAAACTTCCATTTCCCTCCAACTTTAACCGGTAAGTCTCAGGACCCTAAGCTGAAACAGGTATGTTGTCTACTACCCAGAAAATAACAGGTAAGTTATCTACCCCCTGGGGGTAGATAACTTACTTGAGCCTGCATTTTAAACTTAATCTTTATATTTATAAAATTTACTGTAAAATTCATTTTATTTACCGTGAATTTAATTTTTTACACTGCAAAAATAATACTGAACGATTCATTAAATTTACTGAACGATTAAGAATACCCTTTTTAGAATTAGAGCATTGCGATGGGACCGAATTTTGTTCCCATCCCACTCCCATGGGAACATAAATCTTCCAATCCCATCCCACTTAAACAAATCGTTTATTTTCAAAGATGTAAGATTATATTTAAAATACTACTTATATAATTTTTTAATAAGTATTTGATAAAATATATTTTAAATTAATTCATTTATTGAAACCATATAATTTGGCCATACTATTAATTAATATAATCTTATCAACCGAGCTAAAAGATAGAGAAGCTCTTCTATCACTTATTAATCTTCCTGTAGATGAGAAGACTCTCTCACTCTATGAAGAAGATGCAGAAATACATAATTCGGGAGGCTAATTTTTTTAATGCCCCAAAATGAGATTTTTTTCCACCAAGAAAGTTAATCTAAATAATATTATATTAAATAATGCTTTCAATTTCTGGTTTATTCATCGATAAATATTTATCATATTCATTTTGGGTGTACTGCAAATCATCATCTTCATATAAAGATGGAATGGTTTGAGGTATTATTTCTTTAATAATGTTGACCTCTTGTTCATCACAAATGTCCATCCAAAGCTTTACTTATAATATCATCTTTTAGATTTTGGCTACTGAATTTCAGCGACCTAAATCTAGAAAAATTAAAAAGATATACTACCTCGGATCTAAAAAGGTAGCCATCTAATGCAAATCATAAAGAACATACTTTTTATTTAACCAATATAAAATCTGTTCAATAAATTTTCTTAAGTCAGGATTTTGTTCACCCAACAAACAATTGTTCAAAAAGTCTGCGATCTTAAATTTCCAAAGACAAACCTTATGCATAGTGGCATTTAAACTAGAGCTTAGTTCTTCTGAAGCTATTTTGAATGGAGTAAGTATTCTAATTATGGAATCTAAAAAATATTTATCTATATCTATTAATTTAGAGCTTTTTTCACACTTTGAAAGAATTTCTCCAATTTCAGCCCAGTTATCGCTAATCGAAGATAACATTATTAGAATTGAATTCCATCTTGTGCACAGATATGACTTAAGGCTTTTTTTCAATTCCGAGGATTTTCCACTTCTTTTAAAGCATTCCACCAATTTGTTTGACGATGATATTAGCAAGCTAACAGTAGGGAAATCTATTAATCTCTCTTCCTTAAATGCATGACTAAGTACCAAATTAATATTGTGGCACACACATAGCAGTCAATTATCAAATAGATTTCTGACGTTAGATCTATTGTCTGTCACAAAATAGCAATGTGTTAAAAGAGAATCCGCCATTCCAAAGAATTTTTCTAAAGCTTCTTTAAGGTATGCTTTTAAGCTTGACTTTCTTTTCTCGCTGCATAAAATTGTAGCTAAACACACATTAGAAATACAGCTATTAGAATTGATGAAGTGACATTAAACTCAAGTAATTGTTGCATGTCAGACTATCTTTCCACAAATATGTTGTAAATGAGAAACTATGGCACTTTCCAAATTCTTTCATTATTATATTTTTATAATCATCGTAAATCTTGACTGTGTGCGTTTTCTTTAAATTCGACGGGTGTTTAATCAATTTTTTGAATCAATAGAGCCGTATTTGCTTCCCAGTTTCAAAAAAGCATTTGCAATATCATGAAATCCTTGATCTGATGCCATTTTGAAAGGTCTCAAATCTTTGCATAAAGAAAGTGCGATAATAACATTAAGTTCATCTATATCTTTTTTGGAAGGGTTTTTCATCAACATATTTTCTATAGAAGGTTAGTGTATACTATTCTTAGAACATTTTTGTTTAGCTAATCCATTAGTTCCGTTAGATTTCCCTTTTGAATATGTTATTATGAGATCTTTACAAGTTTTGCATGAAGAAAAATTAGTTTTACTTCCATCAAGATATATGTTATAGAACGAATCCCAAACTTTAGATTTTGCTGTATCATTTTCCCTATATTCCAATCTATCTGACTTTGCCTTGATAAGTTTCTGTATATCTTGGTTATAGTTTCATTCATTTTGAAAATTTGGATACGAAATTATTCTTTTGGACTGTAGTAAAAATATATGAAAGAAAAAAATTGATAAAAACATAATATTTTGGTTGAAATAGTTAGAAATAAAATATTTAAATATTATAAAATCCATTTTAATACCATTTCCATCCCACTGGCAATTAGTAAATATAATCCCATGCCATGGGATGGGATGGGAATTTTCCCCATCGCAATGCTCTATTCCTATATCTGGACAATATGTCCAAATATTTGCGCATAAAAGACCTAAAGAAATAATAGATATACCAAATACTCAATATGAAATTTAAAAAAGTATTAGGGCGTTCCGAACAATGAGACACTCGAAAAAAATTAAATAAAAAAGTTACTATAAAAGATATAAAGTTAAAAATTAGTATGTTTATAGATACGAACCTTTTGCATTTATTACACTTATCCATCTTTCGGGTAACTTCTGGATACCATTCATAAAACCTTTAGCATTAAGTTCCTGAATTGCACTTTCTAGCTGAATTTCTAGTTCATTCCAATCGTCGTAAATATTCTCTTTTAACTTCCTCTTTAATTACCCAAAACAATTGAAATCAGGTGGGCTAATATCAGGGCTATAGGGAGGATGATCACAAACCCGAATATTTTCATCAATAAAATAGTGCATTATAAGATTTGATTCATGCGGCTTAGCATTATCATGTAATATTATAGGCACCTTGGATTTCTTATCAGGTAACCATTTGCCTAATAATTCAATTAGGAAGTTTTTATAGACATCTGAAGTTACAGTCTCTTTAGGAGCACAGAGCTTCCAATAAGCAACACTTTGAAAATACATTGCTAATATTAGCATTCTCTTTTTTTCATATTTAGATTGAAGTACAAATTCAGGTGGGTTTTCATTCTTATTTCTCCAAAATCGAATCTGGTCACGTTGGGGTTGCATATATAAAGACACCCAAGTTTCATCTATTGCCAAAGTTCGATTAATTAAGTTATTTTGTCTCGATAAGAGTTGCATATTGTTTTTACATGCTAACACTCTGTGCTCTTTTTGTTCATCCGTGAGAAAATGAGGTACCCATTTACTTAATAATTTTTTCATTTGTAAATCTTCTGTTAAATATCGAAATACTGTTGTTTTACTACAATTTACCCGCATGGAAAGTTCAAGGCAAGACCATTTTCTAGTTTGGGTCAACAATTCTTTAATTCTATCTATTACATTTTCTTTTTCGAGATATCACTTGTATCGCCTCCTTGGCTATCTTCGACCACATTTTAGCCTCTCTTAAGCTTAGTAACTAAATTATTGACTGTATTTAGTTTATAGGCACTATTTCCAACTGATTCAACTAATTCTTTATGAATTATCCCAGAACTGTGTTCCAGGATTACGCCAAATTTGATGAAAATTCGCTGTTCTTTATCTGAAATTGAATCTTATAATTTTAGCAAGTTATTCATGATAATATTCAAAATATAATTATTTATAAATAAAGCTTGTAGTATATATAAATTAATTTAAAAGTCATGGTATTATTAGTATATTATTAAAGACGTAATTAAACAAAATTCGAGTGCCTCTTTGCGCGAAACGCCCTAATAGAATCTATAAAAAATTTACCAAATTCTGCGAAAACGGCTTGCTTGAGAGATTCCAAATTTTTATTGTAATTATAGAACATCTTTGCATATAGTAACATTATAGCCTAGAGATTAATATATATGGAGTCTGATGAGATTTTATTTATATAAAAATTTCATGAATACAAGCTTTTCCGATCAATTTCGTAATTCACTAATATATTAGCTAGAAGAGGTGGTTTAAATAAATAAGTAGCTATTTATGGTCGGTTTACTAATGCTGATTTTGATGGATAGATTCATTACCTTATCCAACCAATTGAGTAATTTTTAAATAAATTACTTATTTGTCATTTAATTCTACTAAATCTTTGTATATTATTTATAATTTTTAGACAATTTATAAAAATTCATCAGACTCCATATATATTAATCTTTAGGCCATAATGTTACATTAAAAATATATACAAAGATGTTCTATAATTACAATAAAAACTTTGAGTCTCTCAAGCAAGTCTTTTTCGCAGAATTTGGTAAATTTTGTATAGATTCTAAACGTGTTTCTGGTGGAGAATTGGACAACCAAGACTTCAAACTTATAAAAACGAAAAAAATGGGCATCCGTATTTTGAATCATTTTTATTGTTTGCAATGAATACTTTTATTATATTTATTTTGATTTATTATTTAAAAAGCTATTTATTAAAATTTTTGTTGCAAAATTCGTGATGTAGAATACAGTATTTTTCACGTTTTCTGCGCAAAATTTTGTCTAGAAAACGTGAAAAATATTGTAGTCAAACAAGAAATAACTTTCAAAATGAAAAAATACGAGATAATGTATGTAAATACTTTTCTACCGTGTTTTTCCTATTAGAAGCCCTCCCCTTAATACAAGCCCCAGGGTTTATGTTTTTGATTTCATAAAAATTTATCCCCTGTAATTCTTCATGAAAAAATTTCCACCCTTGTAAAAATTTAATTAATGGAAGAAAGTAAAAGAAAGACTTACAGTATTAGTTATAAAAGAGCTATTAAAAAAGAATCCGAGCAACCAGGAAATTCTTTAAACAAAGTGGCAAGAAAATACAATTTAGACCTTAGAATGATTAGACGTTGGAAAAAAATTCCAGAAGATGCAGATGGAAATACACAAAGATTAAAAGGTGCAGGAAAAAAAATGCATAATCGAAGAATTGGAAATTTTTTTATTTGATTGGATAATTAATATGAGTATCCAGAGCTTTATTGTTACTAGAAAAGTGATTCAGGAAATGGATTTAAAATTATACGAAGAAAGCGACATAGATAAATCATTCAAAGCATCGTCTAATTGGTTAGATGATTCTTTAGGACGCTTCGGACTATCACTCAGAAAATCAACTACATTGTTTAAAATTCCAGACGATGTTATTGTTGAGCGTGTTATTTCGTTTAAGAATTTTTTATAAAAATATCATGGAATTCATACAGCTGGAAACTATTATTTTAATGGATGAAACAGCTGTTTATTTTGGAGAAGAAAGTGGGACCACTATTGATCGTAGAGGAGCAGCCTCGGTTTACTTACCATCAACAAACTATGATAGCTCTCGAGTAACTGTCATTTTAACAATCCGTGGAGATGGTACAAAAACAAAGCCTGCAATTATAGTTAAAGGTAACACTGAAACTATTAAAAACAAGAATGACCATCAAATTTTATCTAGTCCAAAGGCTTGGTCTACCCAATGAATATTGAGAAAATGGATTTACTCAGCATTTAATCCTCTTATAAGAGATAAATCTAGAGGTATTATTGTATGGGATTCTGCTCCGACCCATCGCGCAAGAGATATGAAGAGTTATTTAAATGAAACTTTGATAAATCAAATATTTATTCCTTCAGGAACCACATGCTATCTTCAAAGTATTGATTTTGTAATAAAAAAGCCATTTAAAGATTCTTTAAGACTTTAAATTAGAGATTATATAGAGAATCGAATGCTTCGAAATGAAAGAAATAATCTCATCAAGCTTTCAATAGACGAAGTATCAAAAGGGGTTGTTAAAGCATGGTCTAAAATAAGTCAGTAAATGTGTTATAAAGCACTGTTATTGTCTTATATGAACTCTGATCGTGCTTTTTCCAAAACTGCAATATTCAATCACGAAAGAGTGGGTGAAAGTGTTCGAAATGCATCAATTAACCCAGTCCAGGAAATTATCAATTTGAATGAAGATATTGAAGATGATGATCCTTTAGTCATAAGCTTATGAGATTAAATGATTTTCAAATAAAATTATTTATTTTTTAAAAATATGAAACTCAAAAAAATTCCACGTTCAATAAAAGCCCTCCCTCAAATAAAAGTCCTCGGGCTTTTATTAGAAATTTTTTAAGTCAAAATTTAATACAAACCCATGGCTTGTAATAGGAAAAACACAGTATGAATATTGTTCGGTTCGGTTGGATCGTACCTGGTGCTGAACCACCAATTGCGTCTTTTCCGTGCTGTATTTGTGACTGTGGATCATAAGGCATTTGTAAAATTGTAAGTTCTTTATTTAAAACTCTAATCTGTTATTTATACTTTGGAATCCGCATGATTTAATGCGGATCCAGTATAATATTATCAGATTTATTAATCCGCTCCACATAATGCAGTTGCATTAATTGGGATGCGAACAATATATTTACATTTTAAAAGGTCCCATGTCAATAAATAGTTCACTGGTCTTATAAGTCCCCTTTAATTTATATGAATATACACTGCCCATCAAAAGTGATTCTGTGTTCGGTAAATTCGAACTTAGATAGTAATTCATGAATGAGTAAGACTTCGAACAAGCTAATACTCATATGGTAGATAGATACAGCCTTTTTCTATAAAATTAAAAATATTATATATATATTTAAATATTGATAGAGATATGATTGCTCAAAGTTGAAAGTAGGTGATTCAGTGTTTTGAAGAATTTTTTAGTTACAAATTTTTCATTCTAGAACATTCTAAAATACCGAAAAATTGTTCATTTTTATTTCAAATCCTAGGAAGAAGGTATTAAGGCTTATTTAAATGACAAGAAGAACATTGAAACAAGAATTAACGAACTTGCTTTAAATGGAGAATCTTCAAGAAAAATAGCTGAAATTGTTGGAGTTTCACAAGCAACAGTGTCCAGAGTAATAAATAGAATTTAAAAAAATACTCCAGAGCCTATAATAGGTCCTCCTCGGGTCTTAGATAAGTATGATGAAAAATATATTGGAAGATTAGCAACAAGTGGTAAATGCTCCACCTCTACAGAAATACAGCAAGAAATCAAGACCTATGCAGGAATATCCGCCTCTTCGAGTACTATACTGCGCACATTAAAACGTAGCAACATCGTATCTAGATACAAAATGAAATGTCCACAATTAAAAAAATCTCATCGTCGAGTAAGATCAGAAGTTGAAAAAACACACAGAAATTGGAGAAATAAGGACTGAGATATGGTTATAGGGTCAGATGAGACTAAAGTAAATCTAGAGGGATCTGATGGACGTGATAGAACTTTCAGAAAAATCTAGGAACTACTCAGAGATCACAATATTACTCAATCAAAAAAACTCGGTGGTGTATCAATTATGGTTTGGGGATGTATGCTTTCATCAGGTGTTGGGTATCTTTGTAGAATTGATGGCAGTGTTAATTCTGGGATATATGAGACTATTCTGGATGACGAGCTGATGTATACAATTGACTTGTATGGCTTGGACAAATCTAAAATTGTCTTTCAAAATGATAATGCGTTCTCTCATACCGCTTCAAGTATAAAAAATGGTTCAAAAAAACGAAATAAAGGTAATGAGATGACCTGCACAATCTCCCGACCTTAACCCAATTGAGCATCTATGGGATCATATGAAAAGAGAGCTAAAAATCGACCACCATGTAAAGACAAAGATGAACTTTGGGAGAGAATTCAAGATATATGGAACAATATTTCAGCTGAAGTATGTCTTAAGCTTGTTAGGTCAATGCCTAGAAGACTCGAACAGATAAGAAAAACCAAGGGCAGGCACACAATCTATTGATTTTTAATTTTTTTTAAAAATTCGACAAAACACTGAATCACCTACTTTCAACTTTGAGCAATCATAACTCTATCAATATTTAAAATTATCTATAATATTTGGATATGTTATAGACAAAGGCAGTATCTATCTACCATATGAGTATTAGCTTGCTCGATGTCTTACTCATTCATAAATTACCATTTAAGTTTGAATTTCCAAACACTGAATCACTTTTGACGTGCAGTGTATAATGTATTGAAATTTTTTTAAAATGTACACAATTTCCAAAATGTACATGATTTTGCGCAGAAAATGTGAAAATAAAAGTGCGCAGAAAACTTGAAAAAAATTGTAGTATTTAAATTTGTTCTTTTTTTCAAAAAGAATAGAAAACATCTTTTTAAAATTTTCAACCATATGGCACAAAAATTTTGAAGCCTCGGTTATAATTTTTTCATATGGGACAAAATTTTTGAAACATAATTCAATTCTAATTGGTCGAGGAATTTTAGTTTCTTGAGTGAATAAAATAGTAAGAATGAAAATAAAGTTATGTATTTATCAACTTTACTATCTATAAAATATCTGTTAGTTATAATTCTTGCTATTTTAGTTGCTTCCTCAACCTATTTTCACTGTGATGCATNAATATGGAAGGAAATTTTTGAAGAAAACATGATTTTTTGGTTGAAATAGTTGGAAATAAAATATCTAAATATTATTTGGCTGAAATATACGTAGAAATTTTTTATTTTTATCAACCAAAATAGCTTTTTGCATAATTATTAAAACTTTTCAACCATAATAATACATTTTCT
>NIPM01001288.1:0-22556 GCA_002738285.1 Holacanthella duospinosa | reverse complement strand
CTATTCTCAACTACGACTTAGAATTATGTCACACTGGCTATAGTGATTGTCTCTCCGAAACTATGGGTGGTATGCTAAATGTTTTTTTTTCTTTTGTGAAAGCACTAGCCAATCCTTTCATTTTCGATTTCGCATGCTCAAAAAAAAAGAAACGAAGATTCCTTACCCGGGAAAGGATGCGTGGGAAAGGAAAGTACCTTTCTCTCTTGTGGTATACTTATCGCGAAAGAGGTCGTCGACCTTCCCTTTCCCGGCACCATTTGCTTTCAAAATGAAAGGTAGCTCAAGACCTCCCTTTCAAAACACATTTATTAGAATTCTTAAACTCAAGTTTTTTGAAAATGACACTTTCACGGGTCCAACGATTGGATCCACTCATGGAATAATTCCACTTGTGGAATGATTCCACTCATGGAATAATTCCACTGATGGAATGATTCCACTCATGTCCACCGCCCCCAGTGGTACAGTGCAGTTTGCCTAAAGAGTATTTTATTCTTAAATCGTGTGGGAAATGCCGCAAGCGAAAATCACATATCAAGAAAAATCCAAAATATCCATACTATGTTACTATGTTCATAAAGAAAATTTTTAACTTAATCAAATTTTTTTTCTGAGCTGGAAAGCTTACCGAGAAATAGAAATGAAATTGAAAAGTTTTCCAAATTTGAACCCATGTCCGGCGGTGGTTGTGAAACCCNCTTACCGAGAAATAGAAATGAAATTGAAAAGTTTTCCAAATTTGAACCCATGTCCGGCGGTGGTTGTGAAACCCACATATTGACTTCTGTACTCTCAACTATGTTGTCAGTTTGAGGATTTAATTTTTCCCCCGCAATAATCCCATCCCTCTTGTTCATGCTCGCACCCATCCCGTCTCNGTCAGTTTGAGGATTTAATTTTTCCCCCGCAATAATCCCATCCCTCTTGTTCATGCTCGCACCCATCCCGTCTCATCTCTTCCGTCCATACCCGCATCCCTCTCGCTCATTCCCGCATATCTTTCGTCTATTTCCACATCCCTCCANTCATCTCTTCCGTCCATACCCGCATCCCTCTCGCTCATTCCCGCATATCTTTCGTCTATTTCCACATCCCTCCAGTCTATTTCTGCATCCACTACACAATGTTATCCGACTAGTCCTGAAAAGTTGTATTTTCGGTGCCGGTGATGGGGTTCGGAATCGGGTGTTTTAACTCTGGTAATTTAAACACAAATTTTTAAATTATTGCGCCTTTTGTTTTCTCAAGAAAGGCTCCTTTCGCGAGAAAAGGAAAGGATGCGATTTTATTTTGTATGCCTACGATAGTGAAAAGAGAAGGTCGACTGCTTCTTTTCCTTTGCGAAGGTCGCCTTCGTCCTTTCACGAAAGGAATCATTCAGCAAACCACCCTATGTTTCACGGTGACTGGAGAAGAACGGATTTGGAAACATCATATAATTATTCCTGACACTCTGAGACAGAAAGGAACCAAAGGTAGGTCTGCTGGTGGTTTCGTGTATGGTTAAGCTAAAAGTTTTCCGTTCCCAGTNCGACAGAAAGGAACCAAAGGTAGGTCTGCTGGTGGTTTCGTGTATGGTTAAGCTAAAAGTTTTCCGTTCCCAGTTACTGTTCTCAAACCAACAGAATTTGCAGTATGGTTCCAAATTTGTTGACCGGCACATTGTTTTCTGGTGTTCGTGTACATTCCGCCAACTCAGCAGTTCCAAGTTAATCTTAACAANTGTTCACCGGCACATTGTTTTCTGGTGTTCGTGTACATTCCGCCAACTCAGCAGTTCCAAGTTAATCTTAACAAATTCTGCCAAGAAATCATGCACTTCCCCGCAAAAGATTGTATAGTAATTGTAGACATGAATGCAAGAATAGGTTTAGAANGCCAAGAAATCATGCACTTCCCCGCAAAAGATTGTATAGTAATTGTAGACATGAATGCAAGAATAGGTTTAGAAGTACCCGTTCCTTTCCGTAACAGAAACAGCAAAGATTTAGTGGTTAATAGAAACAGACGTAACTTGCTCTCCTGGGCTTCAGAGTTAGGACTGCTGGTAGGAAATGGATTTCTTCCAGGTGACAAACTAGGTAAGTTCACATTTATTAATAAGGGTTGTTCTTCCTCAATTGTGTCAATCATTTGCGCATCAAAATTTTAAATTTCAAGTAAAACCAATTACGTGTTAGAGACACTCTTGCTGATGATGACTGTCATCTCAGAAAATAAAAATAAAATTAGGGTTTCCCTAAAAAATTATTTTGAAAATTGGCAAATTGTGTTTTTTTTTTCAATTAAAAAGTCTTTCCCATTGCTCCTTATAAGAAAACTGGAAAACTTTGATTTCTTTCATTTACATGTTGTCGCTGAATATCAGTCCGTTTCTTGGATGTGGTGAACCTAATGCTCTTGATGATTAAGATGGAAATTGGAACTGGACTTATATTTAACCAAACACAACATTGTATCCGACTTTCAGGTAGGTTTCCCGAAAAGAAGATCATGCGTTGATCACGTCACCCTCATGTCTATGGCACAGATCTACCTCCTCAAAGAAAAGGAATTATATGTTTACTTCGTTGATCTTTTTCAAGCATTTGATACTCCAAACCACAATCTCTAATGGAAGGTTCTTACAAACATAGGGTTGTCCACTAAACTCATCCGTGTATTCAACTATATATACGAGAATGCAGGTGTGAAGATTTCCACTTCTTACGGTCTAACAGAAAAATAAAGATCATTAAAAGACTCCTTCAAGGGGAATCTGCAAGTCCCACTCTCTTTAACCTCTTTATAGAAGAATTGGTGAACATATTTGATAGATGTCTCTTTGCCGGCTTTCGACTCCATTCGCGATCTGTACATTTGCTTCATTATGCGGGCGATGTAGCCTTCGTTGCTCAGTCACGAGAACTCCTCCAACAGAAGATGAATCTCACTGCTAATTTTTTTNCGGGCGATGTAGCCTTCGTTGCTCAGTCACGAGAACTCCTCCAACAGAAGATGAATCTCACTGCTAATTTTTTTCACTTACGAGGTCTACAGGTCAATTTTTCAAAAACGAAAGTACTTGTGATACGGCGTTTTNATTTTTTTCACTTACGAGGTCTACAGGTCAATTTTTCAAAAACGAAAGTACTTGTGATACGGCGTTTTGGAAGGGTGAGAAGAGAAAATAAGTTCTCCTGGAGAGGTATCCCAGTACAGAATACGAAATCTTATATGTACCTNGGTGAGAAGAGAAAATAAGTTCTCCTGGAGAGGTATCCCAGTACAGAATACGAAATCTTATATGTACCTTGGCATAATTTTCCAATCGAATGGGTTGTTCAACCTCCACTCTAAATCGGCTATTGGGAAAGGTATTGCCTCGCAAGGCACTGTATTTCGTACTTTAGGCAGGATGAAAACACTCGACGTGCAAACCTCGAAATTTCTCTTAAATTCCATTGTCAAATGAACTACCTTGTACGGCTCAGGGCTTTGGGGACCACAACACACAAATGAAATAGAAAGGGTTCAACAGCAATAAGAGACTCCTCCAGCTTCCTTTCAGTACCTCCCGATATTTTGTTCATTTAGAGACAGGCTGCCTTCCATTAAGCTTTGATGTATTTAGGTTTACTATCTCTTTATGGTTAAAACTCCTGACAGATAACGACTCGAATCTTCCTCTAAATGCGTATAAACAACTTCGAAAAATCTTTTATAAACATCCTATCGAAAAATACAGTTGGTGTTTGCAGTTCGTAAGTAGGCTGAAATCTATAGATATGCAAGGTTTATATGAAAGGGGCTTAGCGAAAGAGGTCAAATTTGTCCATNTAAGTAGGCTGAAATCTATAGATATGCAAGGTTTATATGAAAGGGGCTTAGCGAAAGAGGTCAAATTTGTCCATAAATTTCTACTCGCTGTGTACGAAGACCAGTTGAGAAAACTTGACTTCAAATTCGCACAGCAATCCTACACTATTTCACACTATCATCAATAAAACTCTCTGAAATCTCCGAACCAATTCTATTGAACAAAATTTCCTCTTCGATAGTGACTTCCATCCTACAAGTCAGATTAAACTCCAATTCTGTGTACAATAGAGGGAAATGGTTTAACATGGGCCTTTTTGAGGAGAAACAGTGCAAATACTCCGGTGATCAACTTTCTTTCTTTCATGCTATATGGAAATGCACTGGCACATCTCACATTCGACTGAATTACTTTCAAGGAATGCCACAGGATCCAATTCAAATTATCAAGGACGTCTCAGAAGCTGCCACTGATCCAAACTTCACATTTTATTTATCACTNAATTCAAATTATCAAGGACGTCTCAGAAGCTGCCACTGATCCAAACTTCACATTTTATTTATCACTTTTAATTTCAAACATTTTAAAACTTTTTCAGTAATTCTAACATAATTTTATTTTATTAAAATTCACTTATGCGCGTAATTTCATTGATAGGACGATGGCCAACGTCAAATAAACTTATTGATTGCTTGATAGCATAAGGCAAACGATTACGTGCCATTCATAATTCTCAATCATGGTCATAATGTGCTTGCAACAAATTAAATCAAGGGATTTTGAATGGTTGCTAGTTAACTAAATTATTATTCTGAAATTATTCTCCCCCTACTTTGCATACTTTTCAGATTTTTTTTTTCATTTTGCTAAGTTTTACTTCCCTACAAATTCAAGCACATTAACGTGTAAAACAAAAAACAATTCATCAAGGACAATGCGCTCTTTTTCAGTGTATGTGAAAAATACTATTCTCAACTACGACTTAGAATTATGTCACACTGGCTATAGTGATTGTCTCTCCGAAACTATGGGTGGTATGCTAAATGTTTTTTTTTCTTTTGTGAAAGCACTAGCCAATCCTTTCATTTTCGATTTCGCATGCTCAAAAAAAAAGAAACGAAGATTCCTTACCCGGGAAAGGATGCGTGGGAAAGGAAAGTACCTTTCTCTCTTGTGGTATACTTATCGCGAAAGAGGTCGTCGACCTTCCCTTTCCCGGCACCATTTGCTTTCAAAATGAAAGGTAGCTCAAGACCTCCCTTTCAAAACACATTTATTAGAATTCTTAAACTCAAGTTTTTTGAAAATGACACTTTCACGGGTCCAACGATTGGATCCACTCATGGAATAATTCCACTTGTGGAATGATTCCACTCATGGAATAATTCCACTGATGGAATGATTCCACTCATGTCCACCGCCCCCAGTGGTACAGTGCAGTTTGCCTAAAGAGTATTTTATTCTTAAATCGTGTGGGAAATGCCGCAAGCGAAAATCACATATCAAGAAAAATCCAAAATATCCATACTATGTTACTATGTTCATAAAGAAAATTTTTAACTTAATCAAATTTTTTTTCTGAGCTGGAAAGCTTACCGAGAAATAGAAATGAAATTGAAAAGTTTTCCAAATTTGAACCCATGTCCGGCGGTGGTTGTGAAACCCACATATTGACTTCTGTACTCTCAACTATGTTGTCAGTTTGAGGATTTAATTTTTCCCCCGCAATAATCCCATCCCTCTTGTTCATGCTCGCACCCATCCCGTCTCATCTCTTCCGTCCATACCCGCATCCCTCTCGCTCATTCCCGCATATCTTTCGTCTATTTCCACATCCCTCCAGTCTATTTCTGCATCCACTACACAATGTTATCCGACTAGTCCTGAAAAGTTGTATTTTCGGTGCCGGTGATGGGGTTCGGAATCGGGTGTTTTAACTCTGGTAATTTAAACACAAATTTTTAAATTATTGCGCCTTTTGTTTTCTCAAGAAAGGCTCCTTTCGCGAGAAAAGGAAAGGATGCGATTTTATTTTGTATGCCTACGATAGTGAAAAGAGAAGGTCGACTGCTTCTTTTCCTTTGCGAAGGTCGCCTTCGTCCTTTCACGAAAGGAATCATTCAGCAAACCACCCTATGTTTCACGGTGACTGGAGAAGAACGGATTTGGAAACATCATATAATTATTCCTGACACTCTGCGACAGAAAGGAACCAAAGGTAGGTCTGCTGGTGGTTTCGTGTATGGTTAAGCTAAAAGTTTTCCGTTCCCAGTTACTGTTCTCAAACCAACAGAATTTGCAGTATGGTTCCAAATTTGTTCACCGGCACATTGTTTTCTGGTGTTCGTGTACATTCCGCCAACTCAGCAGTTCCAAGTTAATCTTAACAAATTCTGCCAAGAAATCATGCACTTCCCCGCAAAAGATTGTATAGTAATTGTAGACATGAATGCAAGAATAGGTTTAGAAGTACCCGTTCCTTTCCGTAACAGAAACAGCAAAGATTTAGTGGTTAATAGAAACAGACGTAACTTGCTCTCCTGGGCTTCAGAGTTAGGACTGCTGGTAGGAAATGGATTTCTTCCAGGTGACAAACTAGGTAAGTTCACATTTATTAATAAGGGTTGTTCTTCCTCAATTGTGTCAATCATTTGCGCATCAAAATTTTAAATTTCAAGTAAAACCAATTACGTGTTAGAGACACTCTTGCTGATGATGACTGTCATCTCAGAAAATAAAAATAAAATTAGGGTTTCCCTAAAAAATTATTTTGAAAATTGGCAAATTGTGTTTTTTTTTTCAATTAAAAAGTCTTTCCCATTGCTCCTTATAAGAAAACTGGAAAACTTTGATTTCTTTCATTTACATGTTGTCGCTGAATATCAGTCCGTTTCTTGGATGTGGTGAACCTAATGCTCTTGATGATTAAGATGGAAATTGGAACTGGACTTATATTTAACCAAACACAACATTGTATCCGACTTTCAGGTAGGTTTCCCGAAAAGAAGATCATGCGTTGATCACGTCACCCTCATGTCTATGGCACAGATCTACCTCCTCAAAGAAAAGGAATTATATGTTTACTTCGTTGATCTTTTTCAAGCATTTGATACTCCAAACCACAATCTCTAATGGAAGGTTCTTACAAACATAGGGTTGTCCACTAAACTCATCCGTGTATTCAACTATATATACGAGAATGCAGGTGTGAAGATTTCCACTTCTTACGGTCTAACAGAAAAATAAAGATCATTAAAAGACTCCTTCAAGGGGAATCTGCAAGTCCCACTCTCTTTAACCTCTTTATAGAAGAATTGGTGAACATATTTGATAGATGTCTCTTTGCCGGCTTTCGACTCCATTCGCGATCTGTACATTTGCTTCATTATGCGGGCGATGTAGCCTTCGTTGCTCAGTCACGAGAACTCCTCCAACAGAAGATGAATCTCACTGCTAATTTTTTTCACTTACGAGGTCTACAGGTCAATTTTTCAAAAACGAAAGTACTTGTGATACGGCGTTTTGGAAGGGTGAGAAGAGAAAATAAGTTCTCCTGGAGAGGTATCCCAGTACAGAATACGAAATCTTATATGTACCTTGGCATAATTTTCCAATCGAATGGGTTGTTCAACCTCCACTCTAAATCGGCTATTGGGAAAGGTATTGCCTCGCAAGGCACTGTATTTCGTACTTTAGGCAGGATGAAAACACTCGACGTGCAAACCTCGAAATTTCTCTTAAATTCCATTGTCAAATGAACTACCTTGTACGGCTCAGGGCTTTGGGGACCACAACACACAAATGAAATAGAAAGGGTTCAACAGCAATAAGAGACTCCTCCAGCTTCCTTTCAGTACCTCCCGATATTTTGTTCATTTAGAGACAGGCTGCCTTCCATTAAGCTTTGATGTATTTAGGTTTACTATCTCTTTATGGTTAAAACTCCTGACAGATAACGACTCGAATCTTCCTCTAAATGCGTATAAACAACTTCGAAAAATCTTTTATAAACATCCTATCGAAAAATACAGTTGGTGTTTGCAGTTCGTAAGTAGGCTGAAATCTATAGATATGCAAGGTTTATATGAAAGGGGCTTAGCGAAAGAGGTCAAATTTGTCCATAAATTTCTACTCGCTGTGTACGAAGACCAGTTGAGAAAACTTGACTTCAAATTCGCACAGCAATCCTACACTATTTCACACTATCATCAATAAAACTCTCTGAAATCTCCGAACCAATTCTATTGAACAAAATTTCCTCTTCGATAGTGACTTCCATCCTACAAGTCAGATTAAACTCCAATTCTGTGTACAATAGAGGGAAATGGTTTAACATGGGCCTTTTTGAGGAGAAACAGTGCAAATACTCCGGTGATCAACTTTCTTTCTTTCATGCTATATGGAAATGCACTGGCACATCTCACATTCGACTGAATTACTTTCAAGGAATGCCACAGGATCCAATTCAAATTATCAAGGACGTCTCAGAAGCTGCCACTGATCCAAACTTCACATTTTATTTATCACTTTTAATTTCAAACATTTTAAAACTTTTTCAGTAATTCTAACATAATTTTATTTTATTAAAATTCACTTATGCGCGTAATTTCATTGATAGGACGATGGCCAACGTCAAATAAACTTATTGATTGCTTGATAGCATAAGGCAAACGATTACGTGCCATTCATAATTCTCAATCATGGTCATAATGTGCTTGCAACAAATTAAATCAAGGGATTTTGAATGGTTGCTAGTTAACTAAATTATTATTCTGAAATTATTCTCCCCCTACTTTGCATACTTTTCAGATTTTTTTTTTCATTTTGCTAAGTTTTACTTCCCTACAAATTTTAACAGATTAACACGTACAAAACAAAGACATTAAAGACAATTCGCTCTTTGTCAGTATATGTGGAAATTACTATCCTCAACTATGACAAGAATTGTCACACTGGCTATAGTGATTGTTGTAATGATTGTAATGAGACAATTTTATGTGTATTCACAAGATGTCGATACGACACAATATAAATGTATAACTGCAATGGTGGTCACCTTACACGTCCAACTTTTGTGGTCCGAATAAAAAATCTAAATAAATTGCTTGTTAGGTTAATAGTTATAACAACCGCCTAATAATAACCTAACCTCAAACGTCTTGAAATAGTATGATTTATGGATAAATGCAAACGGGTGGGAAAATTAAAACACTTTACAAGTTAAACACTTTACTTGTTTCAACCGTCAAAAAATTTTCCGACCAGTCCCAAATGTTTACCCTAATCCAGTGGATAGATTACAAATAATGTCGCCTAAATAAAAATAAAATTGATTACGACAATCATGATCAAGCCACGTCCTTCATAATCTCATTCTTGGTTTTATAATTTCCGTGAATTTTTTACCGTTTAACTACTAACAACATAATACACCACTTCTCCAAGTTTCGCACCTCAATCTGTTTTAGACGATGTTTGTATGAGGTTTACATATCGTGAAATGAGAAGTTTTTTGACGTCCATATTAGAGACTAATCTTTACTGAGTATACTAACTTTAAACAAATTTGAATTGGGAATTTCCCCGCTGTTTTCGGAGTTATAAACTTTTCGGTTCTGAAATGAACCAGATGAAAATTTCTAAACTCAAAATTGGCCACTCTTTTAAAGTTACAGTGTCAGTTTTAAAAGATGGACTATAAGCGACAAACTCACCTTAATTCAAAAAATGATTTCGAGTGTTGACTTGAGTTTGTTTGGTAAGACTGTCTCAAACCTTCACTCGAAAATATTATGCCACTCTATTAGCTGCAACCCGTTCCAGAAATCAAAATCTTAATCACTCAAGTCGAACTATCAAAAATTCTAACTCAATTTATGTTTGGCCATTTAACCTGTTAAATCAGAACATTTGCGATGGTTAAGAAATTAATTACAGATAACCTACGATTGTAGGATGAACTAATTAGAGTAAATGTTGGAATTAATAAAGCTTTTGCCACTACCCAGCTAGAGCTAAACTACAAACTTTAGAGAACTGCAAAACAAAATCCATTCTTTACAACTTTGTTTGATTATTTGGAAATCACATGCATGCCAATAAAAGTAATTTTGCAATGACGAAGTACATTTCAAGTATTCCTTACAAAGTGATAACTGAAATTCATAACTCATATAAATACACCAACACAACTTCAATAATCCATCAGTTCTAAACAGTTGTCTGTATTAATTGCTTATAAAATCAATCTACAAATAACTGATTTTTATATCAAAACTCTTCTGAAATTTTATTCTAGAAGATTAGATACACTACCTTCACAAAAGCTTCCGAAAATTTGTAAGATGAACACATTACTTATCATTATATTTCTATTATCAGCAGTCTCCGCCACAAACGCTGGGGTTTCAAAGGTAAAACTAACATATTAAACATGTAAACTTTATTTTATTTTGCTTACTCTTCGCTATCCTTTACTTCACTCCTAATTTCATCAGTATTATCAGCAGGTGTATGCTTATCTACTTCATTTTAAACATTACACCTACACTTNATAACTGAAATTCATAACTCATATAAATACACCAACACAACTTCAATAATCCATCAGTTCTAAACAGTTGTCTGTATTAATTGCTTATAAAATCAATCTACAAATAACTGATTTTTATATCAAAACTCTTCTGAAATTTTATTCTAGAAGATTAGATACACTACCTTCACAAAAGCTTTCGAAAATTTCTAAGATGAACACATTACTTATCATTATATTTCTATTATCAGCAGTCTCCGCCACAAACGCTGGGGTTTCAAAGGTAAAACTAACATATTAAACATGTAAACTTTATTTTATTTTGCTTACTCTTCGCTATCCTTTACTTCACTCCTAATTTCATCAGTATTATCAGCAGGTGTATGCTTATCTACTTCATTTTAAACATTACACCTACACTTCGTTTACTGACAAATTATTGGTCAAAAGTGCTTACATATTATGCATGCTACGGTTGGTATTTTTAATCAATTTTAATACCCAAATCTCGATCTCGTTAACAAAGGGTGGAAACGTATTATATGAAAAATTTCAATGCGTTTTTATTTAAAGAACCACTTCCATGGTGTGTACCTTCTGCCATAGTATTTTTCAATTTTTCTTGAAAACAGACAACGGCTTTTGACAAAGTGATGTCATTAACTCAAAAAAATTTCAGAATAAAATTTGCTGCTAATATTTCTTCGAGCCAAAAAAGTCGACCCTAAATAATTGGTTAGTTGTTGATTTCAAATGTTCACTTTTGGGGGTGCTAGACAACAGATCTCTTAAGTAGGTCTCGGCGACACTTCTCCTAAAAGTTTCACTTTTAAAAATTTTCGAATTATTTATGAGGTATTTATTTAGGAAGTAACCTTAACAACAGCCGCTTGTTTATTAATCGAAATTTTTTGGCGTTTTCAGTGTTAGAGATTATTGATTCGTTTAATTTAATTAATATGCGTATTACTTTAATTTTGAAGGCATGGAACGCTCTTTTTACCCCAAAAAATGAGGATCCGTACAGCACATATAATGTCAACTTGCACTCTTCCAACGCAAAAGACTTCAATGTCGACGATGGACCAGAAGGATGCGTCAGTGGACATCGGAAAATAGAAAAGGATAATTTTCTAGGGTTACTTGAAAAGAATTTTCAGTCCGGACAATTGGAATTGAGAATAATTCCCTTTAATGTTCAACTAATATCACCTAAAAAACTTCCCTCAACTGGAAATCCTTCGGCAGGATCAGAAGTCTGGAAAAAGTTTGCTTATAGATCTGATACGAATGAAATTGTCGCTGAATATTCTGTTGAACGTTTCGGGAATTTTCTGACTGAGCGCTACAAGGATAACTTTAATGAGTTTGTTGAAGAGGTAAGTTTAACATTCATCGGGGTATCCTGAAGCATCCCCGCACGTTCAAACGAAGTAGTAGCGGTAAATTAAGATTAATAAATATACCTCATCGAATATAGAAAATTTACAAAACATACAAAAGAAATTTTTTTTAATCTGTGCGCTAACTTTTAGTTTAATTAAACTTAAATGAGGATGCATTTTTGGTGATTTTTTCATTTCATCTATCGCTAAAAAGCATTATTTGTAAAAATAGCGCTAGATACTGCTAAATAGCGCTAGATACTGCTAAATAGCGCTAGATATTATATTTTTTATATCAGTTGACCAGAAACAACATGAAATTTGAAAATAGGAATCAAGTGATGGAACTGATTGAAATATCAATCAGTTTCCCTTGAAGGCTCACATGAATTATAATGACTAATAATATTTTGTAATTACAAATGGAAAGATTATTTAGGTTTCCACATCGCTAGATAAAACTACTCTGGCTTATGGAGTCTTAATTTTCATTTATTTTAGAATTGCGACCTAGAGCAACTCGGAAAACGGTTTCTAAGCAATAGTACTCAACTTATAATAAGAACCATCCGATATTTGGGTTCAACAATTGGGCATGCAATAGAATGTAAAAATGGAATCATTGTATCGTTTTGTTACTAAATAACATTTCCCGCAATTGCCAAAACAAAATAACATTTACAATTTTAAATTTAAATTTATTTCCCAAATTGGATCAAAATGTCATGCTTCTATTCCTTTAAATATCCAGTTTTTGTATATATATGTACTTTGACTCTTATTTACTTAATTTATTTAAATTTGAATTCAAATCCCTCACGAAATCTTTGAAAATTGTCATCTAGATAAATGCTATTTAGCAGCATGTATCGCAAATAGATCTAAATAGCAGTAAATAGAACTTTGCTAAATTGCAATTAATTGTTAAGGACGCACCAGGCTTTAATGTTCATATAGCAGCTACAAAGACTGTAATAAGATTAAAAAATTGTTTTAGAGATGTACAGGGGAGCGCAATGCGTGATTATTAAATAACCGAGTCGAAATAAACGAATCCTTCCCCAAGTCCTAAGAGGTGGAAAATTTGTCATTAAAAGCCTGCGTATCGTCACCCATCATCGGAGTGTATTTGACTTTACAATTATTTCGGCAATTGCTTAGTTAGGTTTGCCATTTCTTTGGTTTTAATTTAAGTAAAATAAAAAATATATTTCAATGTTGCCGAGATATGTCTTTTTTATGCAGCTGACTTCAGGTAGAAGTCGGTTATTTTTACTTGAAAGAATGGTTCAGATTTTTGGAACATTTCTCTACCACCAAAATTCAAATTAATTTTTTAGCTCATTTTTTTATCTATTTTATTCTATTTTTTCATAGACAGTTTGGTTGGATATTGGAGAAGAGGGAGTAGTGGTCGTTCAATGTGAACTACGAAAAATTAGTGACAAGTAAGTGTACTGTGTGATATAAATTCATATTGGCTTATCAATAGTCTCCTATCGCAAAACGCTATATTCCATATTTATATTTTGTAAGTCGTAGTGAGAAAACACTTCTTATACTTCCCTTAGTAAAGCCTGTTAGGTTACGAATAAAGTACTTTTTGAATCAACTTTCAGCGAGATTTGTCCGGCGCGGAGTCAATTCACCACGCCGCACTTTATATTCTCTAAGGCGCAGAGTTGGTCTTCCAGCTGTACGCATCCATCACAACTATTATGATCTATCTATTTTTCTGCTTTACTCTCAACCAAAAATGAATTAGCTCTCTCTAATCTCAGTACTCCGAAATTACAATGCACTTTCTCTTGCTCATCTGAGGCGAAATGAGTGGTAAGGGCTCATTTTTGGTTTGAGGATACAATAGAACTCAACCCCATGCTCAGAATTCGAGAAGGTCAATTAATTTTTAGCTTTTTGAAAACAATTTTTTTTTGTTTGCGGTTGGGAGTTAGAACCATGACACTAGGAGTTGACTCCTTGACTTGTGATTCATGACGCTTTTTCAACAGGCAAATAAAAATGTCGGACTTTTCTTGTTCTTTCTGACGTACTTTCGCCACTACAGTTTTCATTTAATTTCAGATTGTCCTAAACAATCTTCTACATTTTGTATTACATGACTCTGGAGTCAGTCACTTACTCAGTCTACTTCAAAAACTTAAAGAGCCAGAATCATGACTCGAGGAGTCAACTTCCAAAGTTTCGAGTCAGTCAGGGCTCCCAGTCTGGAGCAGGCTGCGAGTCATGAAACACTAGGAATTCTGTTTTTAATTGGTTTATTTATTATGTGCCCAGATGTGGTGTCGGGATGAATTCAAATGTCATTGGCAGTGTAAAATTTTACTAACGTATTAAACGGAAGAAAACTGATTTACAAATTCCTCATTCGTAACCTAACGGCCTGTATCGCATTTTTGCAAATTTGTCCTCTAAGCTTCTCAAACAGAGGCGCCAGAAAGAAAGATTCGACCATTCTTTATTTGACTCAAGAAATGATACCTTCCTCGTTAGTTAAAAACGACAAAAAAAATCCTGTCTCTTCAACAGCTGTTCTACTTTGCTGTCTTTTCCCTATCTCTCTCTCCTTACCAAAAAATTTGTCATTTTTAAAAACCCAGGCCTAGGGAGCTAAATATTATGCCTCATATAAATTCAGTTACCGCGCAGAGTGGATTTATTCAAATGGCATCATTTATCATATCAGAATTTATCAGAATCTCATTTTAACTGGTATTCCTTTTCTCTCTTCATCGTCATTTCCTTTCGAGTTTTCATTATGGAACTCAACAGGAGTTTAAAGGCAGACTCAAATCGACAGCGTGGTAAGGAGTTGATTTGTGAACATAAATTGTCACAGAAAAACATTCACAAAAAGATTCACAGAAAAAATGTCACTGCAAAGTAGAATCATAACGAAGGATTTTTGCACCAGAAAATTGTCACAGAGAAAAATGGTTACAGAATCATAGTCACAGTTCATAAATTGTTGACGAGTGAATAGCTGTATTGATCCCCGAGTTTGGATTCGAGAGTGACTTTGCTTTAAAGTTTAAACTAATTGCACACATCTAAACTATAAGTTTGACGCTTCTGATGAGAGCTTAAACTAGGCCATATATGAGAGAGATAGTAGCGTGCGAAGTCGACCTAGGTAGAGCGCATTCTACAAACGGCGAACTCATACAATCTCAGTCTAATTATGGGCCAGCAGTTTAAAAGCTGAACTAGGGAATCAATTGATATTTTCATTCTTCTGCGAAGTCTTCATTTCCTAGTTTCGTTTCTTTTTCTGGTTGCCGAACATTTTTTCAGTTCATATCATTTAAATTTACAATGAACTAAATTCAATGTAAATTTATTCAAAATTTTTAGTGTGTATTTTTATGTTATTACTAATTCCCGCTGTGACTTCTATTCTTTGTTGTTAATCTTAGTTGTGACTAATCTTGATTGTGAGTATTTTCTTGTGTCTATGCATGATGTTAGTTTATTTTGTTTGACTTATTGCATAGTATGTGCGGAGCTTAGGAGCATGTGTAAGTACCTAAGCATTACAACTTCCATCGAAAAGTTAAGTAGTTGCAATAAGTCTTAGTTACACCTTCTCGCATCTCAAGTTTCTCTTCAAATTTGCGACCCCGCCAATATTTAACATAACAATTGCTATAATGGGTAGTCGTCGCTGTCATTTTCCTCGTAAATTTGCAATCCTGAACTTCAAGTATTTTCTGGCTAAGTTATATTATTGTATAATGCATTACTAAACTTTTACTGTTAGAGCTTTAATCGGATTAAAATTTAAAAATAATTTAACTTAACTAATAAAATTAGTTAATTAATTTATGTATATCTAACATATGATACAAAATATATGTAAATATATACATATAAATTTGTGTAATTACACAATAGTTAATTTAAATAATAATATAATAAATAAATATATTATTTATTACATACATATGATAAATAAATATTTATATTTATATAAATTATTGTAAATATAAATCATTTCATATATATATATAATAAATAAAAATAGTGTATAGATAATTTTATATAGGTTATAATATATAATATATGAAATAATTATATAATATAATAATTTTATATAACATTATAATAGAATGTTCAAATGAAGCGGTGGTATCTCATGGTAGTATCTTGCCTTACAAACTTTGTCAAATATTTACCTTGCCCACAATAGAAAATTGGTGTCATAGTTGACACTATTTGCTCAAATTCAATTGAAATTCACTATACCATAAACACTCAATTTTCAAAACAAACAAATCAAACCAAAGTTCAAATAGTATTTTGAATTTGGTGTTGATGTATTGCAGTAAACCAAACACTAACATTGTTTCGACGGGTTGATTTAAGGAAATGAGATACGATGCGGAGACGCATCTCCCGCCGTATCGTGTCGATCCCTACAAAAGATACTACGCCGTATCATGCCGTGGTATCGTATTTTCAAAAGATGCGATCGACAGCGATCCTTGATGCAATCCAAGACTTATCGTTCCGATACAAAATGCAGAAAAACGTCCCATTCCGATTCAGAATCGGAGCCACGAGTTAAGAAATCTTTCAATACCCATCCTAGATTCGACACATCAAAATTTCTATCGCATACGTATCAGATCTCAAAAGTAGATCGGTTCTTTGATCCAAATTTATATAGCCAAGCTCAAAAAATCCAATAATCCGTTCATTTTGACTACAATATGGTAAATATGGCTGTAGGTACTTTTGAATTCACTCTAACAATATAATATGGATAGGGCCACCATTTAGTGGAAGTAAGCTTAAAATGCTGTTCTTTGTTCATACTTCTAGCCATACTAGTTTGGAGATTGCAATTAAAGTAGAAGAAACCTACGTTGTAGAAATTTGCACTCAGATATCATGGAAATTATTTTATCCAGTTCGTAATTTCAGCAATTTTGAAATTAATTTCGATCGTGTAATATTTGACGAATCAGGTACACTCAGCTATGAAGTAGGTAGGTGTTATGAGATTATACAGGATTCAGTAAATCCTACTGGATTCTCCATAAATGATACTGCATATGATAAAGAAGAACAGGACAACGAAGACAAATATGAAGACAGCGAGGACAAAGAGGAACACGAAGAGGACGACGTAGAGGACAAAAAGGAGGACGAAGAGGACGACGTAGAGGAGGACAAAGAGGAGGTTGAAAAGTAAAACAAATATGAAAACTGAAAAGGATAAAGAATGAGAGATAAAATGAAAAAGGAAAATTTCTAACGCCTCACATCGTATAAAAAACCAATTGATTATCGATTAATCATTTAATTAATAAACTCATAATATTAGTATCAGATTAATAGCAAATATTTAATTCAGTAGAAAATTCTTCACTCAACCCACCTTGTCATTTCAGCGAATACAAGAATCGAATGAAGATTTTTTGGGTATTTAAATGAGTCTTTTGCTTTTCCAGTCAACTGGCCGGTTCAGATGGAACACTGTATTAGATTATATCAAGGTCAATTTCCCATGCAAGTGATAAATAATGGTAAATAACGGTAAATAACAACAAATTCGTTTATAAGACCAAATTTTTCGCATCTGCTTTGGAAGAATACATTGGACATGGGAAAATATCGTTCTATACGACCAGCGATTATAAGACCAAAACGGATTTAAAATTTAATTTAAGTGCAAGTTAATGTCAGATGGGTTACTTATACCAGATAAATACATGTGCAATCTCGACACTTTACACTATCTTTCTTCGTTTTAGAACTTAAATACATGGACGTGTATACAAATTACCTATAGCAAACTTATATAACTACTTTTCTCACTTAATATTAATCANACTACTTTTCCACTTAATATTAATCTATGCAGAAAGTTATTGATTTTTAAAATTGGTAAAGTTAAAAAATTAAATTCTTATTCATTATCCTACAATATTAAAATAACTGAAGATCTGAAATGTGGAAAAACAATGCAAGTAGTAGCGAATATTGAGCACTGCTAATTTCTTCCACTTACGAGGCCTCCAGGTCATTTTTTTTGAAACAAAAGTACTTGTGATGCGGCGTTCTGGAAAAATGAAAAAAGAAGATAAGTTCTCCTGGAAAGGCATCCCAGTTCAGACTACAAAATCCTATATGTACCTTGGCATAATTTTTCAATCGAATGGGTCGTTCAACCTCCAATCTAAATCGGCTACTGGGAAAGGTATTGCCGCGCAAGGCACTGTATTTCGCACACTAGGCAGGATGAAAACCCTCGACTTGCAAACCTTGAAATCTTTCTTAAATTCCATTGTCAAATCAACTACCTTGTACGGCTGAGAGGTGTGGGGATCACAACACACAAATGAAATAGAAAGGGTTCAACAGCAATACTTTACGAGACTCCATCTTCCTTTCAGTACCCCCCGATATTTTGTTTGTTTAGAGACATGCTTTATTCCATTAAGCTTTGATGCATTCAGGTTAACTATCTTTCTATGGTTAAAACTACTGTCAGCTGACGACTCGAATCTTCTTCTAAATGAGTATAAAAAACTTCGAAAAATCTCTTATAAACATCCTATCGAAAAATAAAGTTGGTGTTTGCAGTTGGAAAGTAGGCTGAAATCTATAGATATGCAAGGTTTATATGAAAGGGGCTTAGCGAAAGAGCTAACTTTGTCCAGAAATTTCTACTCGGTGGATACGAAGACCACTTGAGAAAACTTGACTTGAAACTTGCACAGTAATCCTCCACTATTCCACACTATCATCAAATAAAATTCTCTGAAATCCCCGAACAATTTCTATTGAACAAAATTTCCTCTTCGATGGCGACATGCATCCTACAAATTCGGCTAAACTCCAACTCTGTCTACAATAAAGGAAAATGGTTTAACATGGGACATTTTGAGGAAAAGCAATGCAAATACTGTGGAGAACAACTTTCTTTTTTTCATGATATTTGGGAATGCACTGGCACATCTCACATTAGACTGAATTCCTTTCAAGGAATGCCAATGGATCCAATTCAAATTACCAAGGACGTCACAGAAGCTTCATCTGATCCAAACTTCACATTTTATTTATCACTTTTAATTTCAAATATTTCAAAACTTTTTCAGTAATTTTAACACTCATAATTTTGTTTTATTTAAATTTCATTGATAGGGCGATGGCCAACTACAAATAAACTTGATTGATTGATTATTTTAAATATTTTTATAATTTTCTTATTTACTATTTAAAATATATATAACATATAGAATAAGTTTATTATTGAAAATATATTTTTTATTTCTTAATTAACTTCATAACCTTTTTTGTTATTTATTTTTTATTTCTTAATTAACTTCATAACTTTTTTTGTTATTTATTTCATATTTTTTGTTTGTTAATTTTTTTCGTTGTTTTTTGTTATTTTTTTTGTTATTTTATGGGAAGCTGTGTCGCATGACACAAAGCGAGGTGAGGATACTAAAGGAGTGGTGTGAACATAGGGTGCTCCTAGTGTTCCTTCTGGGTCGATGAGATTCAATTGGAGGCTGCGGGAAAGAACCTTTCAGCATCCGAAAAGGGGCTACCCCTGCTGTGACATTCTCGGCCTGACGGTCTTCACACTATCTCGCATAGGTCCTCTATCTGGCATTGTGGTAGTGCTAACGTTTTTTTGCATGCAATTCATAGTTTTGGATTTGTCTTAGGAATCTTGTACATGTCTGGAAATATACTTCTTGTCGCTGGGTGAATGTTTACAACAGGCTAAATATTTTTGGAAACTGTGATAGTTTCCCAAAAATAAATTCTCCATAACATTGAAAATAGTGACAATTTTAAGTTTTAAATGTTAATGGTTAATAATTTTCCATCTTAAAATTCCAATTAAACTCTTTAGACCAATAACTAATTTGTTCCAAACTTTGACAAACATCTTCGCTATTAAAGTGAATACCTGCTAAAATCATTGTAAAATGGGTCACATATGGTAACAAATATAGTTTCAAAATAGGAATCAATTAGTTCATATTCAATAAAATTTGACATTTGTTTCGGTTGTTGATTAGCAGTTAACATGGCTGGAGTTAATCAGAAAGGAAAATTGAATGTGGAAGACGCGTGTATTTAAAAAAAAATTTTGTGCAACTGAAAATTTGGGATGTCATGTAGTTGCAAAAGTTAGAGAAGAGTTTGAGGAGAAATACAATGGGCCCGTCTCACGCCCGTCGATTAGAGCCTTAGTGGCGAAGAGGAAGAGTCTGTTCAGTCTAAAGAATAGAAAAAGATCAGGACAAAAGAGGGCCGTATCCAACCCAAAAAATGTGACTGCTTTGTCGGCTCTAGTTGAGCAAAATCCGCACTTTAGAATTAGAATTTATGCAACACAGCGACAAATTAGCCACACCTCAGTGCTGAAAATTGTCCATGAAAATAAAATGAAAAAATATTCGGTTCCATCTGTTCAGTATCTGAAAGAAGACGACCTTTTTGCCCGAGCTCAATTTGCACTGACGGTTCTTGACATGGTTCATCAGGATCCTAATTTCACCAACCGAATCGTCATTTCCGATGAAGATGTTTTGTATAGGGTATATATAAACATAATGAAGCTGGGAAGTATTTTTAAAATTTAATAATTTGTGACCCTTCGCTTTGTTCAGAACATGGCGGGGAAGGTCAAAGTCTGGTCCACCCAAAGGCCAATTAACGTGGACCCTTGCAAAATAACTTTAAGAGATAAAGTGCACATGTGGGCCGGAATTTTTTGAGACAGAATTTACCTTCATTTTTTCGAAAATAAAGGCAGAGTGAATGCTGCGAGTTATCTGGCTCTTCTACAGAATTCATTCGTGTCTTGGCGGCAAGAATACTACCAAGAAGAAAATGTGCCATTCAGTGAGGTCTACTTTCAACAGGATGGTGCATCCATCCACTATCAGAAACAAGTACGTCAGTAGTTGGACCAAACTTTCCCTGAAAAGTGGATTAGGCGCGGAGGCCCTATCACCTGGTCGGCCAGAAGTTTTGACCTCAGTTCTTGCGACTTCTACCTCTGGGGTTACTTCAAACCGCAAGTCCGTCGCATGTCTGATCGTCATGATGCTCTTGAAGAATTGAAGACTCTGCTCACAGAAATTTGTGCCAATATCGCTCCTGAAATTCTTAGCGCTGTTCGCCACAACTTTGTCAAAAGAATTGAATTCTGTAATATGATGGGAGGAAAGCAATTAAACAGCTTGCTAAACCGTAAAAAGGGAATTTCAGTAGATGACGTCGGAATTCAGATACCGCAAAGATTATTTCAGCCAAGCCTTTCAATACTCACTCTTACAAATCCAGATTTTTTTTTCATTGCAACCTAATCCAGTCAACCAATTATTTCCAAACTAACCTCTACCTCTGCTCCAAGAATGGCAGCTTCTTAAAGTCGGAATGGAGATGGAGCTTCCATTCCTTGACTAGTAACTTTTTCAAAAGTTGAAATATTGAAAATCTAATCATAAGATTTATTTTGTTTCTTAGGTGTCAACAGCATAAATTCTTGTTTCTCTCTGCTCGCAGAGAGAAACGGGGGGCTTTGGCCCCATTTAACGCTTAAGTATGTCGGGTAATTATTTTTTATTCCCACATCTTTTGCGTTATTTGGGGACTTAATTCTCTTTACATGATTAATTACGGGTCTACCACGCATCATAGTTAAGGATTTGTATGACTATTCTAAATTTTGTTGTAGATATATTTTTGTCTTACTTTCATATCCACATAGGCTGATGATTCTGCAAGTTATAGCAAGCTACTCCAGACATCATTACAAAATTAAACATTAGCCCCTAGCTAATGAAATCGAATTTTAAATATTTTTGCAAACATATTCCGCTATTTTAAATTTTTATTAAGTTAAAAGTAAATTTAACTTAAGTTCATTAATTTATTCTCAATTAATGATTTTGGCTTAGAAGTTAAGATCTAGAGAAGTAACGAATATTCGTCCGAACAAATATTCGGCCTATTTTACCGACGAATACAGATATTCGTATTCGTAGTCTCATGACGAAGCTTCGGACGAATATCTCAAACATGAAATAAGCGAGTTTGAACATGCATCCAAGTGAACTAAAACGTCACAGTGACAACAGCAATTCAGAATGGAAGACACCAGAGTCAAGATACCCCATTCCGATATCCCAGCACCGTCCATCAAAATCCAACTCCTCGGAACCAGCAGAAAAATATACAGTACAGTTTGATTGCAAGGTAGGTTAAAAAGTTTTTATTTGTTTTTCGTTTTTTTTTGTAGGTTTGTTTTCTAAGGTTTGTTTTTGGTTTTTGTTTTATTGTTTTAGGTTTTTTAGGTTTGAAGCTATGCCAGATTTTAAGATTTGCTTTTAAATTTTTTTAAGATTTTTTTTACGTTTTCTTTAGGTTTTTATTTATGTTTTCTTAGGTTTGAAAGTATGCTACTAAAAAAAACCTAAAAAAAAACTTAAAAAAAAAATAAAAATAAAAACCTAAAGAAAACCTTAAAAACAAAACAAAAAATAAACCTTAAAAACTGGCATACCTTCAAACCTAAAAATCTTTAAAAACCTAAATAAAAAGGTGAAAAACAAACCTAAGAATAAAATAAAATAAACTAAAATAATAAAAAAGAACCTAAAAAAACAAACTAATCTTTAAAAAACTATCTACCATAGAAGCGAACTATACTGTATATTTTCTGACTGGTTCCGATTGGAAATATNACTATCTACCATAGAAGCGAACTATACTGTATATTTTCTGACTGGTTCCGATTGGAAATATTTTGGTGGCTGGGGCTGGGGTTCGGATTCGGGTA
>NIPM01001287.1:0-22389 GCA_002738285.1 Holacanthella duospinosa | reverse complement strand
CACCTAAAGAGACGGTAACTTCAGAAGTCTATATAGGCTTTATTAATGAAATTTTACTAAAATGGCTACCTGACAAAAAATTCAAGTATCCTATGGTTTTACAGGATAATGCAAGACCTCATAAATCAAAGTTTTTAATGGATTTTTTTGATGATAACAAAATCCGCACTTGGTATCATCCTCCATATAGTCCAGATATAAGTCCACCTGATTTTAATTGTTTTGGTAAATTAAAGAGGAAGTTAAGAAAAAATGATTATGACAATTGGGAAGAGTTTGAATTACAACTAGAGAGTATTATCCAGGAACTTAATATAAAGGGTCCTATGAATGGTATTCAGCAGCTAGCTGAAAGATGGAGCGATGTAATAAAAGTAGAAGGTTCATATATATAAACCCAAAGTTTCATTTTTTATATCTCATAATGAACTTCATATTTAAATTTTTTCCTTTACCTCTTTGTGTGAAACGGCGTAATATATAGAAGCTTTAAAGAACCCAAAAGTAATTTATAATAAAAGAAAAGTTACTTTTGTTCAAGATGGAGCTCCATTCCATGAAACAAAAGACAATATGCAACTTTCAGAATCAAATTTTCAAACTGTATGGGGCAAAGGAAAATGACCAGGCAATAGCCCAGATTTGAATCTAATAGAACATGAATGGAGTATTCTTAAATAATCCATCCATAAAAACCCTCTGCCAAGAAATAAGGAAGAATTAATCAAAAAAGTTGAAGAGGCTTGGAGCGAGATTGATAAGAACACAATTAAAAATATCTTTCGCTCTTTTCTAAAAAGAATCCAAGGAATGTTAAATGGTAGTGGTGAAAACACTGATTACTAGTATTTAAATTTTACAAATCAATTTTTGTTATATTTTTATTTATAGAAGTTATTGATTTATTTCTATTTTATTAGAAAAATGGGAGTAATTTTAGTATTTGCTTCCACCCAAGAAAGGAACTTACACGCTTAAAGTTTGATAAGATAATAATTAAAATTTTATGAATTCTGAATATAAGCAACTGGATAGAATAGCTATAATTCAAGAACTAAATACAATGTTTCCCAATAATCAATATGCTTATCAATTTCTGTTAGAGGAGAAAGTATTTTATGATGAAATTAAGTGTATTAATTGTCAAATTCCAATGAAAAAAAACGAAAAGTCCAAAAGTTTTCGATCTTATAAGAGAAAGTGTATTAAAAGAGGTACAAGAATAACCATAAACAAGCATACTTTTTTTATTATATAAAAATAGCATACAAAGAGGTTTTTCAAATCGCACAATTATGGTTGGCAAAAGCTTCAGTGAAAACAGCTATTACTTTAACTGGACATTCTACAACCACAATATGTAATTTTTATCGCAATTTTAGAGAGCTAGTTACTTTAGCTTTAGATCCAGAAGATGAAATTATTGGTGGTGAAGAAATATCTATTTCTATTAATGAAATAAAGCTAAGTAAACGGAAGTACAATAAAGGCCATCATGTTTCAGGAGATTTGCTTCTTATAGGAATAGAAAAGCTTCCAAATGGGAAGATATTCTTAGCAAAGATCGAAAGTAGAAGTGCTGAAACTTTAATAACAAAAATTCAGAAATATGTTATTGTTGGCACAACGAGACACACAGATTTATGGAAAGGATACAGCAACTTAGAAGAATATGGATATAAATACAAAACTGTTAATCATTCTATTGAATTTGTGAATAAAGAAACTGGCGCTTGTACAAATGATGCAGAAGGATTAAATTTGGGTTAAAAAGACGAATACCTGTCAGAAATAGAACAAGTGATGGTATTGACGCACATTTGGGCGAATATATATGGGGAAGGCAAAATAAAGAAAAAGAATAGTCTAAATTTATTGATGCATTCAAATGTATACATTATGATTATTATAACAATTGATTATTTTGAATAAGAATATTAAGCTTTTCTTTATAATAAAATGATAAGAATTACACGTTCCAATTATTAATATTTCCATTTTTGGGTGGAGGCAAAATACTAAAGTTCAACCAAAAAAATGTCCAAATTTACTTGCGCCACCCTGTAGACAAAATGAAGAATGAATGCAGAAGGATAAATTGCCAAAAAGTAATAATTTTTTAAATAATAAAAAACAATTTAATAAGACCAAACACGAACATAATCGATCAAAAAAGCATCACTATCTTTAGAAGGCCAACTTGGATACCAATTCTTTTTATCCTCGAAAAACAATTTATCGGCTTTGGAGCCATCGGAATTATTCCATGGCTTCCCTTTAAAGTCCGGAAAATAGCCATTAGTACCACCAACTGCTAAATTGATGATCAGACTGAATTTCTGATCAAATGGTGCATGGCCACTAGTAGATTCGTCCCATTTCGATGAATTAAAGCCGCCAAACTTGGTGAAGAAAGACTGATCCTGTCCTATAGTCTCGAATGGTAACTCAAATAAGGTATGGCCATCGATAGAAGTCCTAATTCCCTGCTGTGACCATTCTAAAGTATAAAGATGGAAGTTGGAGCTGAATCCTTTTGTTGTGTTGGAAAAGCGTGTGCCTGAAGTTTTAGAATAGCGGTTGGTGCCCGGGTTGGTGCCCCAGTGTAAAGTGCTAAAGACCTGGTTCACGCCCTGGCCCATGTAGTGGATCCCTTCGTTGCCGCGGCTCTCGAGGAGATCAATCTCGCCACTTGTGGGCCAGCCTCCATATCGCGATTGAGTCGGTAACAACCAAATGGCCGGCCATAGCCAATCCCCTTTAGGGATCTTGGCCCTCACCTCTACTTTACCATATTTGAAGCCAAAATCGGTATAAAGCTTAGCACTTTGAATGGGTTTGATGATCTTTCCTTCCTTATTAGCCATTTTACAGCCATCCATGTTCACTATGGTGCAGCCTGGGAGCCTAATCGTTTTATTACTCTCGAAAAGGTCTTCTCCCAATACCGAAGTAGTGAGCTGCGGCTTAACTACTAATTTGCCATTTTTCGTATAGACCACATCACGACTTTTATTGTAATATTGGAATTCTCCATTATAACCTCCAAATGCTGATATCTCATAGTTCCATTTATTCTCGTCAATGCCATTGGTGAAGTTATCTTCAAATAACAATCTTTTAGTAGGCGGGAATTCCAATTTGCCCAGACTACATCGGATTAGCTTCATTCCTTTGTTGTATTTGAGTGAACAGAAATACCCTTCTTTATTTTGATATAATTTATTGCCTTGTGATCTGCTGCTTTTAACAGTTACCATGTCACCATTGTCATCTTTGCAGTAAAATGGACATTGTAAAGAATAGATCGAGCTAAGTAGTAGAAGAAACATAAATGCTTTTCTTTGGTGCTATTTTTATACAAAATATTGATCTCGTTCAGTATTGCTCTATATGGTATTCATATTACTCCATTTGAATTCCAAGCTTGTTTAAATACATTAATCAATAATAGCTATTCTTCTTTTTAATTTATCATTATTTAGTTCTTATCATAAATGGTAACATAAGCACTTTTTGGGAGGATTTTTCGTAACCAAGTTAATCAATTGACATTTTATTAGGGTGTTCAGCGCAAAGAGGCACTCGAATTTTATTTAACTACAACTTTAATAATATACTAATAATACCATAACTTTTAAATTAATTTATATATACTACAAGCTTTATTTATAAATAANTTAGGTGCACAAAGCTTCCAATATGCAACACCATTATAATCCATTGCTAGTATAAGCATTCTTTTTTTCTGATATTAGGGTGTTCCGCGCAAAGAGACAATCGAACTTTGTTTAATTATGCCTTTAATAATATACTAATAATACCATAACTTTTAAATTAATTTATATATACTACAAGCTTTATTTATAAATAATTATATTTTGAATATTATCATGAATAACTTGCAAATATTAAAAGATTCAATTTCAGATAAAGAACAGCCGATTTTCATCAAATTTGGCCTAATCACGGGACACAGTTCTGGATAAGTCATAAAGAATTAGTTAAATCAATTGGAAATAATACCTATAAACTAAATACAGTCAAGAATTTAGTTAATGGGCTTAAGTGAGGCTACAATGTGGTCGAAGATAGCCAAAGAGGCGATACAAGTGATATCTCGAAGAATGAAAATGTAATAGATAAAATTAAAGAATATTTGGCCCAAACTAGAATATAATCTTGCCTCGAACTTTCCATGCGGATGAATTGTAGTAAAACAACAGTATTTCGATATTTAACAGAAGATTTACAAATGAAAAAACTATTAAGTAAATGGGTATCTCACGGATGAACAAAGAGAACAGAGTGTTAGCATGTAAAAACAATATGCAACTCTTATCGAGAAAAAATAACTTAATTAATCGAACTTTGGAAATAGATGAAACTTGGGTGTCTTTATATATGCAACCCCAATGTGACAGATTCGATCTTGGAGAAATAAGAATGAAGACTCACCTGACTTTGTACTTTAATCTAAATATGAAAGAAAGAGAATGCTAAATTAGCAATAGATTTTCAAGGTGTTACTTCTTGGAAGCTCTGTGCCCCTAAAGAGACAGTAATTGAAGAAGTCTATAAAATCTTCCTAATCGAATTATTAGACAAATGATTACCTTATAAGAAAATCAAGGTACCTATAATATTACATGATAATGCTAGACCACATAAATCAAATCTTAGAAGGCAGTATTTTATTGATGAAAATATCCGGATTTGGGATCATCCTCCCTATAGCCCTAATATTAGCCCACCTGATTTCAATTATTTTGTTCAATTAAAGAGAAAGTTAAAGGAAATCATTTATGATTGGCATGAACTAGAAATTCAGCTAGAAAGTGCAATTCAGGAGCTTAATGCTAAAGGTTTTATGAATGGTATCCAAAAGTTACCAGAAAGATGGAGAACTTTAATAGATTCAGAAAGTTCGTATCTATAAACATACTAATTTTTAACTTTAATCTTTTATAGTAAATTTTTTATTTAAATTTTTTCGAGTGCCTCTTTGCTCGGAACGCCCTAATAATCGAAAATGGGAAATTGGTGATTTATTCCAAATTGACTACTGATTTCTTAGGCAAAGACATTTTTAAAAGCGAGAAAAATATACTCCTAGATGGTTGCACAATACCAGACCGCGGTGGTTGTTATAGGTGCAATACTCGAGATGGCATCATCAAACCTATCCAAAGTGGCAAACTTTATAGCACATTCGGATTTAAATACGGCAAGGTAGAAATGAAAGCAAAGGACCCAAGAGGCGATTGACTATGGCCTGCAGTTTCATGCCTGTTAGAAGCCATTATGGTGGCTGGCCTACTAGTTGCGAGATTGTTCAAGAGGAAATTCCGCAAGGAAGAGTACAATCAGCTATGCATTGGGGCGAAAATGGCACTTTATTCAGAGTAGTTCATTTTACTTATTAAATAATTGGTTGATTAAAACTTTGGTTGAATTAAGCAAAAAAGGAATAAAGTGCCAAAGTACACGAATAATCGCTTCAACATGACGTTCGCCAAAAAGCGCAATTTTAATGGCTTATATGCCAACAAATTTAACATAAATGGTACAAAAATGGCATCCGCACTCCGTTAATAACGAAACAATCCTTTTCGAAGAATGAGAACCGAAAAGCAGGTGAAAAGAGCCATTTCACCAAGTTGGGCAAGTTTAATGAAACGATTTGGGACAAATCTAGTACTAATCATGCGCCTTTCGATCAGTAATTTCATATCTTAATCAATTTGGCTTTGGCGGCACTAATGGCTATTTCAAAGATCATAAGATAAAGCCGTGGACTAATAATGGCACCTTTGCCGAACCGAGATTTATGAAGGCTAAAACAAATGGTATCTTACGTGGCCGAAGAAAACTGAAGATACTTTCTTGATAGACCATGTGAAGATTTGGTCTTATGAATAAATTGCATGTTTTTCGGTTGAGAAAGTTTTGCTACAAAAACTAGCCATGGATAAATGCTTATTAATGGAATTCTATTGGAAGATACTTTCTGATTTTAAAACATGAGTCCGTTTTAGCTGGCTAATTTTGGTCTTGATAGAATTATAAAATCTAAATAGAAAATGTTTTTCTTAAAAAAACGTAAAACCCACTATATAAAAACAATTCAATCATTATATAACTATTTTAAAACTTTGGGTGTGAAAGTAAGTAGCCTAAATTCTTATAGCTAAGCTTGTTTAACCAAATCCGTAACTCGTGATACTTCGCAAAAATTATAAATTTACAAAATTGACAAAGATAAATAAAATGAAGAACATGGGCAAAATGAAGCAATGGCTAGGCGAGAAGATGGGCAATGTAGAACGAACTTATACATCAGAAGAGTTCAATAGTTTAGAATTAGAGACTTATAAAAAGAAAAAAGTGTTGGATAAATTTAATCAAGTTTTTTATCTTTATTTAAAGAAATTAAATCACACTTCTGTCTTCGAAGCCTTTTATGAGACCTTATTAAAGAGATGCGAGCTAGTTGATAAGGAATCTTTATTAGGTGAAACCATGTATAGAATGGGATTAGCTCATCAAGAGATGTACAAGACTCAAACAGAATTTGTAACTACATATAATATTAATTTTATAGTCCAGCAACACTTTTAAGAGCACCTACTTATATATCGAGAAAGAGATTAAAGATATGGAAGAATTGCAAGAAATGAGAGCCAAATTAGAAAACAAAAGATTAGATTTAGACAACAAATTAAATAGGCTTCAAAAAGCAAAAAAAGAGAAACCCGAATTAGAAGCCGAAAGTAGAGCTAGCCAAGCAAAATATAATAATTTATTAAGTAATCTGTTAAACAAAATGGTGGACATTAAAGAAAAAGAAGTACATCCTTTCTAAATTGATTGTTTTTATAGAAAAATGAAGTTGAAGAATTGTTAGGGTTTATGGAACAAGAATACAACTATCATAAGAAGTCAGCCGAGATATTAGAGACCAATTTAAAATACCTCCGCAATCGGTAACCCAATCTTAATACAAATTTATATAGAGTTGTTGAGCATCAAACCAAGCAAGAAATAGTACAAGAAGAGATGGTACATATCCAAACCACCTTATTAAACAGTCCATTATTTACCGATGATATTAGCAATAGTGCCATTTTATCGCCAATACAAATTGAGAGCGAATTAAAGCCTCGAAAGAAATACTTGAAATGCATTTATGAGCATCAGAAGAGCGAACCTAACGAACTAACTATATTAGAAGACGACATCATCAGTGTGATAGATGAAATCGATAATGAGGGTTGGTTTATAGGTGAGATTATCCGTTCCCATAATGTTGATAATATTGGTTACCAAGGGTTGTTCCCTGTGAATTATACGATTCCTATCGATATTGGAAGCTTGAGAAGCACTGTCGTGTTTACGTTACGAAAATCTACTGATAAAATTAATAATAGGAAATCGTTCAATTGTTCTCTTCTGCCTGATTATCAAACCCCTACATCGTCCTCTTCTTTTAATTCTACGTTTAAGAGGTTGGGTGGCGATCTTACCTTGAATCCTGGGACTAAGGCGAAACGTCATTCTTATTCTATGGCTTAATCTTTTTATATAAACTTTGCTTTTAAAACATTTTCTTTAGCAAAAATAGTATTAGGCTCTTTTTGAAAAAAATATCTCTATTATAGAGTTGAAAAGGCCAAATTTCTAGGCTAATATTTTATAGAAAAACATAGCACAAAACCCAATACGATACAATTCTATTATGTAAAATTTCTTATACATTTTGTCTTTTTTCTATTTGTTTGGCTTTTGGAATTCTAAGTTGCTTAGAATTTTCACCTATAAAAAGCCCAAAAAGAGAAATCGAGACAAACTACGATGGAGAAGCAAAAATAAACTATTGAAGCAGTCAAAAACAAACAAGTGTTAGTGAAATTGGAAGAGAAGGTGATATACACATTTGATAGACCAAGTTTACAACTGAAAACAGTTACTGGCAAAGTAGTAGTGAAATTAAGAGAGACGAGTATATTCCACGCCGATGTTATCTTACATGATGAGAAAGGTGATAAGAAAGTAAAAGTCAAGTTTGGCTTTTTAAGAATCTATGGTACAGTACGGATAGGAGACATGAAATATTATTGGAAACCGAAACCTTTAAAAAAGAGAAGTACGCTAGTTTATAAAAATGATGTGTTAATTGCCAAAACTCATACTACAATTTCTGGTGTCTCTCCTTTGAAATTAGTCGAGGAGATGGATGATGATAATTTGAAGTATTTGTTGGCTTCGTTTTGTTATTTTTATCATAAGATAAGTTATTACACTTAACTGGTTCCTTTTAATACAGGGCTACCACTAATTATAAAAAAATCATTACTAATTCAAAAGAAATTATTTTTGGTTATAAAAAATATATTTTTAGTTATAAATAAATTATTAGCCATTATAAGGAAAATAAAATCAATATTTTTCGCGATAATGAAGAAAATCAAAATAGAGTTTATTTAATCAAAAATACCTCCAGTAAAAGCAAGATCAAGATAGTGCTGCATATGGTCATAATACCTACTAATTATTATACTAGTATCATTATTTATATCTTTCATTACTTCGAACATATTGGTTTGAATTTCAGTAGAATTTGTAGCTCTTGGTCTTTTTTGGTGATACCTACTTTTAATTAAAGAAAATACCTCCTCGAAAGGGTTCAATTGGGGAGAATACGGTGGTAAAAAGAGTACATTGAAGTTTCTAGAAGCCAGGTAAGATAACATGCGCAGATTTTTATGAATCCGGCAGTTGTCCATGAAAATATAATTGTCTATTCGTATAAATCCATGATCAATACACTGTAAAATAAAACCAAAAAACACATCAATATTAAAAGCACCTTCAACTGAGAAATAATTCAAAATAGTATTGTTGTTGATAAGCACTAAAAAGGATACATTTTTTCCATTGTTAGAATTCAAAATTGATGTACAAAGAGTGTTTTTAGGGCTATACCCAAAACGAGCAGTGGTATGGAGATTTACACCGGTTTCATCTAAGAAGCATAACCGATTTACATGAATAGTTCTTATATTTATAGAGTATGCTTTTCTTTGAGCAATAACATCCGGTTCAATCATTCTATGTGCTATCTTTTTGACTCCTTTTCTAGTTAAATCCAATTTTTTAAGTGTTTTTGATACTGTGGATTGACTTATATGAATGTTATTGCTTGCCATTCTTTGTACTATACCATTTTGGGTGTAACATGGGTCATGCTGTATAGCTTTACAACTCCTTGCAAAAATCCCATGTTCTCAAACTTTTTTGGACCAGGAAGTTTTTTTGAATTTGCTACTAACTCTTCATTCATGTCATTTTCTTTCAAATCTGTTATTATTTTATACACTGCGGACGTTGATAAATTTGAATCTAATGCTATTTCATTTATTTTGACAGACCGTAAATAAAGACTTTTTACTAATACAATATCAGAAATCAAGACGGATTTTCTTGTTTTCCTTTGAGTCACGGTATTAGGACTATTTTCTTATTCACTAGCATTCTCAGTATTTTGGTATCTAGTAGTCTGAACTATTGAATTTGATAAACCAGCTTCATTTGTATTGAAATTGGAGGTGCTAAAATCGTTATTAGTATTCATTTAGGATAGATAGCATTGAATTGATTTCTGTTACATTGTATATATTTAATTAAGGTATTTTTGTTTATTTAATCGGATATTTAATATTTTCCTTATAATGGCTAATAATTTTTTTATAATTAGTGGTAGCCCTGTAACTTTCTTTAATAAAGCATAAAGACTAAAAACTTCATCTTTTTAGGAATCATGTTTGTAAAGTTAAAAAAGTCAATAGAAATAAAATCATAAACTCAAAAGCCATGAAGGCAATACCTCAAGTTTTTAAAAGAAAACTTTGTTTTCACTATCATTCTTTGAAATGGAAGGAAATTTTTGAAGAAAATAGAATATTTTGGTTGATAAAATGAGGAAATTCTTGAAGAATTATGATTGAAAAGTTTTAATATTTTGGTTGATAAAAATAAAAAATTCTAACCAAATGATATTTAAATATTTCAACCAAAATATTATGTTTTCAAAAAATTTCCTTCCAAATGAGACAAAATTTTTGAAGCCTCAGTTATAATATTAGTGATCATAGTGAAAATAGGATGAGGAAGCAACTAAAATACCAAGAATTATAGCTAAGAGATATTTTATGGATAGTAAATTAATTTACTATTTTATGCATTCAAGAAACTAAAATTCCTTGATCAATTAGAATTGAATTATGTAAGAAAATTTTGTCCCAAATGTTAGTGAAAGCACAATACACGAATATAAAAACATGGAACGTCACTGGAGAAGTAATCAAGTAATTTAAAACCTAGAAAATGAAAGAAATCAAACAACGATTACCACTTAAAGACCAGAAAAAGATAAATAAATTACATTTTGTTGAAGATCAAAAACGAGCTTTAATTGGAAGATTATTATTATATAATATTTTGTTATCAATAAAGAAAATCGAAATAAAAGATATAGAATTAGAGATGACAGAGTATGGTAAACCATATCTAACTAAAGTAAATCCAAATAATGAATTTTTAAGGCTACTTTAAATTTGTTGGAATTAGATTACTTTCAATTTAATATTTCCCATCATTCAAATTACGTAGTATTTGTCTCATCCACTATCAAGGGGATAGAGTTAGGCGTTGATGTAGTGGAATTAAAATTACTACCTTCAATAAAATCAACTGAAGATCTTGTTCAAGATTTCCAAACAGAAGTATCCTCTTTAACTCATGTTTTATAGTTTCATGAAAACGAACTGAAATTATTAAAGTGTAATAACTTTTCAATTGATTTATTTTATTCGTTCTGGGCTTTAAAAGAAGCATACATCAAAGCAATCGGCAAAGGATTAAGTATGAATTTAAAAGAATTGTATTTCGATTTGAATGAAAAGCCTTTGGATTATAATACAGTATTCATTTTATATTTTATATTTAGGAAGTTTGGAGTAACACAAAACTGTTTATACATGATGAAGTTCAAAATGCAAAGTTTTTTGAAGTTTATTTGGAGTCTTCTTATATGACAACCGTTTGTTTTCTTTCTAAAGAAGCGCAATTAGATGTAAACTTTGAAGAAATGCATGAGTTTGTATTTATAAATCATAATCTTTTAATATAACCATTTTGGGTATCTCATATATTTTGCATAGATACTAAATAAAAACCATGAATTGGGGTTTATATATAAATTTAGTCAATCGATGATTGTTTAATTACTCGTTGGAGTGTTTTTAAAGTTTTGCATTTACCCAAACTGACACTAATAATCCAACTTATAAAACAAATCAATAAAACATTTATTACAATCATTCATAAGACCAAATATTCACATAATCCACCAAGAAAGCATCTTTATCGGTTTTAGGCCAAGTAGGATACCAATTCTTTTTATCATTCAAAAAAATCCAAATTGGGGTTAAGATCGGTATCCTTCCAAGGCTTTTTAGGGTCATCGGGAAAGTACCCGTTATTTCCTCCAACAGCCAAATTAATCATCAAATTGTACGGTTGATCAAAAGGTGCATGATTGCTTGCACTTTGTTGCCAAATGATGTTGTTGAATCCTCCCAACCTTTTAAAGAAGTTGGACTTGTTATCGAACTTAATGGAAAAGATGGTTTTACCCTCTACCGAAGTTCTAATTCCCGTTTTATACCATTCCAGAGTATAAGTGTGAAATTTCCTAACAAAGGTAGCATCAACTTTTTCCCCAGTAGTCGAATTCCAACGGTTCGAGTCAGGATCTTTACCCCAATGCAAAATGCTGCTAACCTTGTCGTTTCCAATGTTTTGATACTTTTTTCCATTTCCACGAGTTTCCATCAAATCGATCTCACCACTAGTCGACCAGCTACTATACCGAAATGGACTCGGTAAGAACCAAATGGCTGGCTATAATAGCCAATCGCCGATAGGCAACTTTGCTCTAACATCTACGCGCCCATATTTGAATGCAAAATTGCTTGTCAATTTGCCTGATTATATAGCTTTGATCATCTTATTTTTAGCATTAAACATGTTACAACCATCTCGATCCACTATAGTGCACCCTTTTAACGTATACTTCTTCTTGCTTGGATAAATGTTTTTGCCGAGGAATCGGTGGTGGGCTTCGGGTTGATCACTAGTTTGCCATTTTTCGTGTAGATCACTTCAGAGCTTTTATTGTAGTATTGAAATTCTCCATTATAGCCACCAAATGCTGATACTTCATAAATCCATTTTTTGGATCGATTTGGTTGAAATCTTCGTTGAATATCAATCGCTTCCGAGGTGGAAACTTCGACTCTGGTTTTTCGCTTCGTTCATAGCAATAATTCTTTCCTTTCCTTCGTTTCGCATAATATTTCTTTTTATCCGATTTCTTCAAATTCAAAACTTGGTCATTTTCATCAAAACATTTTAAACTCTCAACAAATTGTATGTTGTTGATAATTAACAATAATATTGTCTTATAATCCATTTAATTCTGTTATCTTATTCACTTATTTTTATACAATTAACACACCATTGGTGTATAAAAATAAGTGGCGCCAGTAAAATTTCTGCGCCATAGTTCGTCACTATTAATTTGTAAACATTGATCTATATTTCTGATTAAAAATAATATTTTTAAATTTCAAATAAAATTCCTTAATATTTATACAATGATTTAAATCTTCAGTATTTGATTTTGAAATAATTCAATTTAATTCTCAGAAATATTCAACCAATTTACCAATAAAAACTACCCAATTTTGTCAATAATAAATTTTGAAATGAATAAAATATTATTTAATTTGAGTCCAATAATCCTTAATCTATAGTAAAAACAAATATGTCTATCGGCTCGCTCAAAATAGGTTCCCATTTGATTTTAATAATGATGCTTACGCAAACTTTTATCACAATAATTTGGGTAAACAGGCCCCTGTCTGAAACATTAAAAAATTACGAATTTAAAGCACTAAAAATTACAAAATTAAAACATTAAAATAATGGAAGAACAAGACTTTTTAATGAAAGCTAAGACTATTATTGAAGATAAAGCTCGAAGAACCACATGTAAAAGCTGTTCTGGAAGCCTTATCTTGCAAAAGAACCTAAGAACGTTTAGATGCTCAACATTTAATTGTAGAAAAAGGATTCCAGTTACAACATCAAGAATAATTTATAGAAGTAAATTGGAACTAAATAAAATTCCGAAGTTGACCTATCTCATATTAAAAGGATTTACTTGTAAGGCTATAAAAGAAATCATTAAAGTTGACAAAAAAACTATACCTAAGCTCATGTATGAGATAAATATAGTACTAAAAATGGACTTTGAAAGCAAGAGAACAATATTAGGTGGTGATGGAAAAGTGATTGAAGTTGATAAGAGTAAATTTTGGAGAAGAAAATATCATAGAGGACATGAAGTTGAAGGAGTTTGTGTAGTTGGATTCATAGAAAGGATACCGGAAAGGTGTATATATATTTTTTCCTGTAGTTAGACGAGATATTGCTACTTTAACAAGCTTAATAGTAAAACATGTCCATCCAAAATCAATAATACACACAGACTGTTGGAAGGGATATAGTGAACTATCAAATAATGCTTTTATACACCAAAAAGTTAACCATTCAAAAGGATTCAAGGATGCTGAAGCTGGAATTCATACAAATACCATGGAAGGTAATTGGTCTAGTTTAAAAGAGAGTATTAATAAAAGGTATAGAACAAAGAAGCTTATTTCACTATATCTTTACATTTATATGTTAAAAAGAAGTGAAAGTGATGTTTTAACATATTTATTAAAGCTTTTATTGTTTTTTGATTTTATATTATTAAAATTTAAGTTTCAAAAAATGTTTCAGATAGGGGCATGTTTGAGCACCTACATCCTCATATAACAAAGTAAAATAAACACATAAAATTTGGTTTATACAGTCAAATAGATACTTACAATAACCGAAGTAAACTTTCTTTTTCCTTTTGCAACTTTTCAGGATCACAAAATCAATCGAAGATCCCTACAAAATTACGTAATTTATAACAGAATATTTTTTAAAGATTACATAAAAAATTTGATTGATAACTGTTTATTTTGTGTTTATAATTCCCAACAAAGAGTTAATCAAGAACTTATTAAACTTACGAGTTTATGATCGAGAAAAGTTCAACAAGCTAAAATCGCCGAGTAATTTTATGAAAATGTCCAAAAAATAATTTTCGGTATATTTAATCTGAATAAAGGCCATTTTATAGCATATTCATCTATGTAATGTTTATATCGTCTACAAATTTGAAAATTAAATCTAGATTTTAATTGACTGTTTCTACCCATTTTACATCATTCATTCAAGGGCATCTGAAAAGGTTCATTAATTGTGTTTTGATTACTAAATCTTATTTTCCTCACGACTTTTGCATACAGAAAGCCGAGAGCATAGCATTCAACCAGGCACTGCCACATGCGGCCCGTGGTATTATTTTAGTTATATATATTTACTCTTTTTGATCTATTGAGCCGATTAAATTTTATTCACTTGAAAAATTACACTTAATAAAATTAAATGAACAAAAGAACAATAACTTACGAAAATGAAAACAGGTAATTTAAAAGTGAATGGACTGAATTATACGGAGTTATTGAAGTTGGTAATAGAATCAATTGTTTACAGTGCAATTTCAATATCAAAACTTATGCCTATAATTTAAAAAGACATATAGAATCTATACATAATGTATTCGCAGCAAACTATCCAGAAGGACCAGGAAGAAAAATAATGATAGATAACTTATTATTAGAAAGAAATTCTCAGTCCACAAGTATCAATTTGTTTGTAAGCGATAATCAGAGAAAACTAGAGGCAACTTGCGCAATTGCATTAAATATAGCGAAATCAGGGAAAGGTTTTAATACTGGTCAATTCATTCAACGCTGTATGGTAGAGACGGCCAGAACACTTTTTATCAATAAGCCATATCAAGCTGAAGTTATATCAAAACTAAAATCTTTATCTATATCGGAAAAAACCACTAAAAGACGCATTATGCACTTATATGAAGAGGTAAAATTAATGCATTTGAACGATATTTCTAAATCTGATTTTCTATCTATCTTTATAGATGAATCTACAGACATAAGAAACGTGACTCAATGTGGGGCTGTAATGAGATGTTTGACCAAATCAGGTATTGTAGAAGAACTATTTGAGCTTATTCTATTAACATCGACCATAAAATGAATATATACTTCTAATACTATAATTAAGAGATTAAATGAATGTGGTATTAATATAAGCTCGATTGTTTCTTTATGTACAGATGGTGGCCAAACATGCTTTCTCCGAATGTTGGATCTGTTAAATTTATAAGTGATGAAGTTTTGGGCACAGTATGATAAATTTCCATTGTATTTTACACCAGGAAAATCAAACTTGTAAGGTATTCAATAAAATAGAAGAATTAAAATCGATGATGAATTTTATTGTTAAGATCATCAACTTTATTAAGTGCAAGGGATTGAAATGCAGGCAATTTACTGAATTACTGAATGAATTAGATAATTGTTATGATGGATTGGTTTATTTTAGTTCTATTCGCTGGCTTTCTAGATATTCAGCATTAAAAAGGTTTAGTGATTGTTTAGACGAAATAAAGATATTTATAGTAGATAAAAAGTTTGAAGGAGATAACCATAGTATCATTTTTAGTGAAAGTAATCTTCAAAATATCTTCTTTTTATTAGATATCACGAACCATCTCAATACTCTCAAACTTAAGCTTCAAGGAAAAGGAAACACTGCATTTCAGCTTATAGAAAGTGTATTATCATTTGAAGCCAAACTAAGTAGATTTGATAAAGATTGCGCGAATGAAACATTTAATCATTTTAATAATTTGAGGCAATATAGAAATGGCAAGCTTCACTCAAGAAAATATTATTAGTGGTACTATTTTTTCTGGATATATTAAAGATATATCTGAAGCTTTTGGAAAAAGATTTATAGACTTTAGAAAACACTATGATACGTTAAAATTTATGGTTTGGCCTTTAAAATCTGATGTTTATTCGTTAAATATTGATTGTTTTCCTGGAGTCAATGCCGCTGATATGGAAAAAGAATTTAGAATTCAAGAGAATTCAATAAAAGAATTTGTATACCATTGTTGTAATAGTTTTCCTACTTCATTTCAACATTCAAAGCGACTCGCTTTTTGATTATTGACTATTTTTGGATCAACTTACAAATGCGAGTAGTTTTTTCAACTATGAAGTTTATTAAAAGTAAACATACAGTGAAGGAGAAAAATGGTCAAATGATTTTAAATTTTTTGTTTTATACAAAGTATTTACAAAAATATGTTGGGTTATATAGAGATATTTTCACAGTATAAAACTATATATATCAACTTTCATAATATTTCATATTTATGTATTTTATAATCTATTTTTCTAATAAATAACGATAAATGTCTTGGATTTTATTTGGCCAATTTTGGACACTCATTTCTGGAAATCATTATTCTCTATAACGTAAGCTGAAACAAATATTAATTCAATTTTAATAATATAATTTATCAACTTATTCTATAATCTATTGTTTTTGAGCAATGAAACGAATTCCTGTTGATATCAAAGAAAATATATTATCCCGTATAGATAACGGAGAGAGCGATAGAAAAATATCTGGCGAGTTAGCTGTTAGTAGGTCTACTATTCAAAATATCCGCAAGAAAGATAGACCGAACATACCAAATAATAAACCAGGTCGTCCAGTAAAATCATCACCTCAAAAAAACGATATCTTGTTCATTCTGTAACTTCTGGAAAATTTGACACAGCAGTAGAAGCAAATAAGCAACTTAAAGCTAATTTGAATATCACTTTTTCCGATAAAACAGTAAGAAGAGCACTTATTGAATCTGGACTCGAAGCTTCCGAAAAGATTAAAAAGCCATTACTTAGTCAAAAAATATCAAAGAGCGGTATTAATTTGCAAAAATCTATGAAAATTAGATATTAGAAGACTGGGAAGCTGTTATTTGGATTGATGAGACTAAAATCAACAGGTTTTGTTCTGATTGAAAGTCTTGGTGTTGGAAACTTGATGTGAATAGTTTGGAGCCAAGGACATTCAAGAAAAAGGATAAACATGGTGGGGGTTCAATAATGATTTGTGGCTGTATGACTGCTCATGGACCTGGTTTAATCAGAAAAATTGACGGAATTCTTGTAAAAGAAATATACAAAGATATTCTCGAGAATGAATTAGTAAATTCATTAGAGAAGTATCAATTAGATAAGTCTAAGGTAATCTTAGGTAATGGTAACGACCCTAAACATTAGTCAAAACTGGTAAAGAAATATCTTGCAATCAACTTTAATGTTTAAAATTTCCTGCACAATCTCCTGATCTTAACCCCATCGAAAATTTATGGGAATGGATTAAAATAAGACTTAATAGGTATGATAGAGCTGTAGAATCGAGTTCAAGAGATATGGGATGACTTTACTGCTGATTATTGCAAGAGACTTATTCATTCAATGCCTAATCGAATGGAGGCTGTTTTAAAAAGTAAGGGCAGTTGGACCGACTACTAGCATTTTAAATGAACTATGGTCAAAAAGGGCCAAATAAATGCAAAGTCATTTATCCACATTTATTAGAAAAAAATGAATTTTTAAAAAAATAATCAAATTTAATTTCTTGATAATAAAAATATAAAGGTGTATATTGTAAAATTCACATTATTTAATATATCATATTCATTAAATTATTTTCTTAAAACAAAAAATTTAAAAACATTTGGCCATTTTTGTCCGTCACTATAGATCAAATCTTAATGACGATACTTTAAATGCTTTAATGAAGTTAAAAACATCAGTTTATGAACTTAATATAAAAATTCTAGCTTCCAAATTCAAAAACATCAAAATCGATTAATTAAACACTATTTTTTACCTAAAAATACATTGCGACCTTTAAAGTTTTCCAAAATGCTGAATTTAGAAAATTTGGCTCGTAGAGTCAAACCATTTAGAGGCCCCTGCATTCAACCGTAGTTCCAGAAAAAAGTTCCAATTTCCAAGTTACGTCATGAACATACTAAGAAGAGCCCAGATAAATAGCTCTAAAAGCTATAGCAAGAAAATATACATCGAAAGAGACATGACAAGTATATTCATTTTAGGAGGAGCAGGTTTATTAACAGGCACAGCTTGTATATTCTTCCATAAATTTATTAATTTTCTTAGATTATTATTGGAAAACTGGTAATATCAGAGGAATATCAGATGGTACTCCACTGAGTCAAGGAAAATTCACTCCATTTGTTTTGAAAAGCTATCAAAATCTTAATCATAATACCAGATTATTCAAATTTGAGATACCTAAAGATGATGCACTTAATCTTCCTATAGCTAGTTGTATAGTTACTAGATTCGTAGATAAAAATGGGAAAGAGATCATTAGACCTTATACTCCAGTTTCTGATGAAGAACAGAAAGGATCCTTCGACTTGGCTATCAAATTATATCGAGGTTTGATCAATTTTTACAAATTTTAGATGGACCAATGTCAGAACATATATTCTCCTTGAAACCTGGAGATACTTTAGATGTTAAAGGCCCTTTCCTGAAATATCTTTATAAGAAGAACTCACTTGAACATATCGGGATGATAGCAGGTATCATTGTATAATTAATTTTGTAGGTGGAACAGGTATAAAACGACTATTAATCTTAAAATAGGGATTACTCCGATGCTACAGTTGATTCGAAAGATATTCAAGGATCCAAACGACAAAACTAAAGTGACATTGATTTTTGCCAACAAAACTAAAGACGACATTTTGTTTAAACAAGACCTTGATGAATTACAAAGGAAATATCCTGATCAATTCCAAGTCCATTACGTACTTGATAAATCTCCTTGGTTTTGGAAAGGCAGCAATGGATTTATTAACAAAAATATGATCACTGATCATATGCCATCTCCTACGAATAATAATTCTATGGTGTTTGTTTGTGGGCCAACTCCTATGTATCAGCTTGTTTGCGGCGATAAGAACCCGGATAAGTCGCAAGGACCGGTCATGGGTCTCTTGAAAGATTTGGGCTATTCAAGTGATAATGTTTACAAGTTTTAGCTTTGATTATATTCTCTTATTCACATTTACTTTACAAAATAATTTCCCGAGTGCGCAAAGTAGAAGCTGCTTTCAAGTATACCTTAAGGCAGGGGTCGGCAACATAAGGCCCGCGGGCGCCATGGCGCCCGTGAGAGGCTTTGAAGTGGCCCATGAATATTCATACAAACTTTTTTCAAAACTTATTAAAATTCTATTAATCAGAAATTTTTAAAATTCTTTAAATCCATTTTAAAAAAAAATTTCAGATTTAAATTAATGAAAAAAGAAAATAGAAAGTATGAATTTAATACTGATTGGGAAGAATCTTTTTGTTTTATTAAAATAAAAGACAAACAAGGTTGTTTATTATGTAATAAGGCCATTTCAGTTAGTAAAAGATGTAATATTGAAAGACATTGTATATCCTTACATAAAAATTTTATAGATGATTATCCTATTAATACAGAAATAAGAAGTAAAAAAATAGAACAATTAAAGGAGAAAATAAAGAATCAACAAAATATATTTACAAATCGTCTCTTAAAATCTAAAAAAGCAACAATTGCATCTTATAAAATATCAAGATTATTGGCAAAGAGGAAAACCCCATTTTCAGATGGTGAGTTAATAAAAGAAGCAATTATTATGTCTTCTGAAGTACTTTTTAATGATTATAAAAATAAGGAAGATATCATGAATGATATAATGAATTTGCAATTACACTGCCCGTCAAAAGTGATTCAGTGTTTAGGAAATTCGAACTTAAATAGTAATTTATGAATGAGTAAGACTTCAAGAAAGCCAATACTCATATGGTAGATAGATACAGCCTTTATCTATAACATATCCATATATTATAGATATCTTTTAAATATTGATAGAGATATGATTGTTCAAAGTTGAAAGTAGGTGATTCAGTGTTTTGACGAATTTTTTAAAAAATGAAAAATCAATAGATTGTGTGCCCACCCTTGGTTTTTCTGGTCTGTTCGAGTCTTCTAGGCATTGACATAATAAGCTTAAGACATACTTCAGCTGAAATATTGTTACATATACCTTGAATTCTCTCCCAAAGTTCATCTTTGTCTTTAAATGATGGTCGAATTTTTAGGTCTCTTTTCATATGATCTCATAGATGCTCAATTGGGTTAAGGTCAGGAGATTGTGCAGTCCATCTCATTACCTTTATTTCGTTTCTTTTGAACCATTTTTTATACTTGAAGCGGTATGAGAGGACGCATTGTCATTTTGAAAAACTATTTTAGATTTGTCCAAACCATACAAGTCAATTGTATACATCAGCAGATAATCCAGAATAGTCTCATATATCTCAGCATTAACACTGCCATCAAGTCTACAAAGATACCCAACACCTGATGAAAGCATACATCCCCAAAACCATAATTGATCCACCACAGACTTTTTTGATTGAGTAATATTGTGATCTCTGAGTGGTTCCCCGATTTTTCTGAAAGTTCTATCACGTCCATCAGATCCCTCTAGATTTACTTTAGTCTCATCTGACCATATAACCATATCCCAGTCCTTATTTTTCTCAATTTCTGTGTGTTTTTTCAAATTCTGATCTGACTCGATGATGATATTTTTTTAATTATAGGTCTTTTTTTGTATCTAGATACGATGTTGCTACGTTTTAATGTGCGCAGTATAGTACTCGAAGAGACGGATATTCCTGCATAGTTCTTGAGTTCTCGCTGTATTTCTGTAGAGGTGGAGCATTTACCACTTGTTGCTAATCTTCCAATATATTTTTCATTATGCTTATCTAAGACCCGAGGATGACCTATTATAGACTCTGGAGTATTTTTTTCAACTCTATTTATTACTATGGACACTGTTGCTTGTAAAACTCTAACAATTTCGGCTATTTTTTTTGAAGATTTTCCATTTAAAGCAAGTTCGATAATTCTTGTTTCAACTTTCTTCAATGTTCTTCTTGTCATAAAAAATAAGTCTCAATACCTTCTGCTAAGAATTTGAAATAAAAATGAACAATTTTGCGGTATTTTAGAATGTTCTAGAATGAAAAAGTTGTAAATTTAAAAAATTCGTCAAAACACTGAATCACCTACTTTCAACTTTGAGCAATCATATCTCTATCAATATTTAAAATAATCTATAATATTTTTTAATGTTATATACAAAGGCTGTATCTATCTACCATATGAGTATTGGTTTGTTTGAAGTCTTACTCATTCATGAATTACCATTTAAGTTCGAATTTTCCAAACACTGAATCACTTTTGACGGGCAGTGTATCAGCTATAACAGTAGTTAGAAGAATAGAAGAAATTTCAGAAAATATTGAAAAACAAATGAAAAAAGATTTAAAAGCATGTTCTTTTTATTCAATTCAACTCGATGAATCAATAGATGTTTTTGATATTTCACAGCTAGCGATAATTGTTAGAATGATATTTCAAGATTTTTCTTTTAAAGAGTTTTTGAAAATTTTACCTTTAAAAGAGCATACTAGAGGGAAAAATATATATTCAAAATTCAAGGAGTATATTATTAAAGAAGAGATAACTTTAAACAAATTAACAGCAATAATTACGGATGGTTCTCATGCAATGAAAGGAAAGAATAATGGTTTTATATCTCTTTGTAAAAATGATTCAATGTTTCCTAACTTCACAAAATATCATTGTTTCATTCATCAAGCAGTTTTTTGTATTAAAATCCTTAAATTTTAACATATTATAAATCCTGTAACCAAGATAATCAACTCTATTAGAGCATTACCTATGCAACATCGTCTGTTTAAAATGTTATTAGAAAAAAATGATGCTAAATATGAAGATCTTATTTTATATACAGGGATGAGATGGTTAAGTAAAGGAAAAATGCTAGTAAGCTTTTTAGAACTATTATCTCAAATAAAAGAATTCTTAATAACAAGAAATACATCATTTGTAGAACAGGAATCAGAAGTATGGCTTCTTGACTTTGGGTTTATAACAGATATTATGTTAAAATATAATGAATTAAATATTGAACTACAAGGAAAGAACCAACATATTGCACAGACAATAAGTGCAATTAATTCTTTTAAAACTAAATTAAATATTTGGAAAAATAAGATATTACGCCGTTTCACGCAAAGAGGTAAAGGAAAAAATTAAATAAAAAATTCATCATGAGATATAAAAAGATGAAACTTTGTAGTTTATATAATGAACCTTCTACTTTTA
>NIPM01001286.1:0-14466 GCA_002738285.1 Holacanthella duospinosa | reverse complement strand
TATTTCATTTCCCGATTCCTCCGTTTCCAAGGTTTCCTATTCAGTTTCCTTCCTTACTAAAAATTTCCTCTCCCTATTGCCTTATTTCAACTTCCAACCATTTCCGTCATATTGTACTTTCACTATATATACATATAAAGACCTTCAGAATCTACTCCCTATATTTCTTCCCATTATTCACATTCTGTTACAATCTTATTTCTAGTCCTCACACAAGATCATTTTCACTTCGTCAGCGATTTTTATGTCTTTTAACAAAAATTTTCCTGCGTCCAATCCACATCAAGAAGTTAGAAATATAAGAACCTTAAACACAAAACCCAAAACCCACTTCATTTTCCCCTCACTACTCTGCTTCCCTCATAAGAGTCCACTTATGTCTTTCTATTTGGCAGATGAAAATATTATGCAAAATAAGTGTAGACAAGACAAATAGCTTATATACCTTCTTTTTACTTTACATTTAGATTTTTATCATCCAACTCCTCGTCTTTTTAAACTTACACACAAGAGTTGAGATTTCAAAATATAATATTTTCATCTTCATATAAAATTTCAGCCCCAACCCTCAATCCGAACTCCATAAATAAAAACGATCCACGTATGATCACACACGCAAGTCTATACAATAAAAAAAAAAAAAAATCTCCCCCCTTTGGTCATAAATTAAAATGACTTTTTTTTCTTCTTTTTCCTACACTACAGATTTCAGACCACTTAAATTACATACAACATACAACTCTCTCAAAGCCTTTCTGAAAGTGTTGCTTATCGACTGGATAAAAAAAAAAAAAAAAAAAAAATGTGCAATTTTTAATCTTCCAGTTCTCTACGGGTTAATTTCAACTGGCTATTGGAGGTATTATAAACAACTGCCACATTGTAAATTACAGAGTGGAAATTTATAATAGCCCACAAAAATAATGAACGCTCAATAAATTGCATGTAACCGTTGTTCTACTTGTTATATAATTGAATTGAATCATGCTACCAATTCTATCATTATTCTCATCTACAGTTATAAACAATAGTTTCTAATAATCAGTTCAGATCTCATTTGTTAGCCTACCTTCACTTACAAAAAAAAAACAATCAAAAATAATAAGACATAAGAAAAACTTTTCGATAGATAGCGTCAATTAAACAAACATCAAACTAAACTTATAAGTTATAAAAAACTTTTCTTCTTCTGATACAAATCAAATCTACTAGTTATTAGTTTTTACTTCCAAAAATACTTCCAAATAATTTTAGTTCCAAAAATTATTGTCAATTTTCTNCTACTAGTTATTAGTTTTTACTTCCAAAAATACTTCCAAATAATTTTAGTTCCAAAAATTATTGTCAATTTTCTAACTTTGCTTTTAGGAATGAACTTTTCATATATAATATAGTAAGTCCATAGTTATTTTATCTTAAATTTTCTGAGTATATTTTGCCAAGTTCCTTGCTATAAGTATTATAGAGAATTCTGATATAATTGACGTGATTATCATTTTGACAGGTAGAAAAATGAAGGTTCTCAAACTATCAATTTATCACCGAGTCATAGAAACTAAACAATAGGATACTAAGGCTCGAGCTTTTTGTTTAAGAAAATGGAGCTNAATTTATCACCGAGTCATAGAAACTAAACAATAGGATACTAAGGCTCGAGCTTTTTGTTTAAGAAAATGGAGCTGTACACAAAGTACGTTATGTTTCTCATGTATTTTAATGATAGTGCTCAAGGGAAAAAAGTCCAGTAAAAGGAACAAAAGAAGACTGGAGAAGGAATATGACGATGAGACGATGTACTTATAATGGATCATGCTTATATAATATATAACATATAGCTTATATGAATTATATAGTTATATATTCTTCAAAACTAAACTAACTTAATTTATCATCTGTCGCCTCTACGTCTGTCTAATTCTCTCTTTCTTCCTAATGAAAACGAAACTACAAACAAATTCACCAGGTATTTCGAAAATTCTAAACATCAAAGAAAATACACGACAGTTTGTAAAACTATATACTGTCTAGTTTTTTACTTTTATTTTTATTTTTCCTAGAAAGAAATACTGCTAAACTAATGGGAATCTTTCAACTTCTTCTTCGCTAACTCCATTACGAAAAACCATTTACCATTTTTCATAGCTTGAAATTTAATGAGAAGTTTCTGGCTCCGTTGCTGTTTATAAAAACTCAAGAGTACAAAAGATCAACTGTAATATCTAACTTAGTGTTTAAATTAATTATTTTTACCAGATGTATATATACACAGCCTTGTTATCTCTTTTAATGTACGTTTTTGTACTTATAGAGATGATGACCCAAGTTCTACAGGGTGATTAATCTATTTTTCAAACCGTTTTTTTTTTATTCAAACTTTAGCTCTTTGTGGTAAATGTCGTAGCTTGTGACTAATGGGAAGAAAAAAGTAGCAAACCAAAATTTTAATAAAAATAACAACAAAAAAAGAATTTTTGTTTTCATAAATAGTAACTATAAGTACAACAGATAATGTGCCAAACCAATATGGGTTAAACCCAATAATATATCCCAACCAAAAGAATCAGAAAGTTTGGCTAATTAAAATATAGCAACCTAAATTGAGACTTCAGATAACCGAATCGTAAAATAAACCTAAAAATAACAATAATTAATTAAACTTTAAATAAACCAAAAAAAACCTAAAAATTAATTTTGAAAATGTTTAGCTACGACATAGAATAAAATAAAATAAGATAGTGAAAAAAAAATAGATTAATTAGCCTGTAGAAGAGGGTACCTTGGGGTTAAATGACTCCAGAGGATGATTTCAAAATGTTCTTTTTCTACAAGGATACTTTCTCCTAGAGAGTTTATAACCAGTAACAATGAAGCAGTAGCATTAATATTATTGATTTAAGTTAATCACTCAAACAGAACCTTCTAGGAGGGGAAAATAGTGACCATTTTCACTAATGGCAACTAACCAATGAAGAAAGAGTGTAAAATGCCAACACCAGGTTCCTCAATTTACTAATGCTTCACTGACTTTCCCTAGAATAAGATCTAATTAACGTGGAAATCCTAAGGATTAGACCACTGCACTCTGGAGTCTATACACTTGGCTAGATTCCAGTGGGATCAAATAAGCTTAAATCTTATATTAACAAAATAACAAGAATCACTACTTTCTCTTACCTTCAACTTTTGTACATGTAGCAAGTAGAAAAAAATTTAGGAACCACCAGAATCTGTCCATTTTGTAAATACAAGTCCCTTTTCTTGTGCTTATGTTCTTCAGTACTTATTATTTTCTCACTGTTCAAGTCTCTTTTTACATTATCTTGAGTCTCGATGAATAGTAAAAGTAAAGTTATATTTATATACTTTTCTCTTCCGGTTGAGTAAAGAGTAGACTGAAAGTATTTTCTTTGAGTAGTGAAAGTTTATACAGAAAAACTGAGAAAAATGAGATTAGAAGAAAAACTTTTTTTTTTTTTGAGTAACTAGAGTGTTAAGGTTTTTGTTTAATAGTAATTGTTCTTATCAACGTGTTAACGGGCTTTGGATAACACCTTTCAAGTACTATGCTTCTCAAGCATTTTTCTTAAGTCCAAAACCATCATTTCCTAAACATAATAGAATATAGGAGTTTTAAAGGGTCGGAGGGAGAATGTTTTCAAGTGTTCGTTGGTTGTATTTTGGTAATAATTCTGAAAAGTCCTCAGAGGGCCAAAACCTTCATCCACTTGAGCCAAAATGAATCAACAGTGAAGTAAAGTGTTTGCGAAGCGTCACTTTTCTTGGCTGGCAGTGGTGGAAGAGATGATAATGATGATGATCCCCGTAGATGTCCAAAATCAAGATGAAAAGGAAAGCCGCCGGTTTCTAAATGGATGACTTGACATAACTCACTGTCTTCCAGAAAATGCTTTTTATTACAAGACTCTTCACCACCAACAACATCAGATTTCCAGTAGAGTCAAGAACAAACTTATCTTCTCAGAAAGTCATCTTCAAAATAAAAATCCGGCTATTGGATATTCTATTTCGACAGATCTAGAAAATAAAAGTAACATTGGTTTAGAAATCTGAGAATATACAGTCCGACAGGTACGTATAACTGGATTTGAATGAGACACAAATCAATAGAGTAATGATAAGTTTTGGACGTCGCCAAGGAAGATTTGAATCTATACACAAACCACCCACGACAGGTCTATATTTCAAAACGAAAAAATAAAAAAATAAAATAAAAAAACTGGCCATGTTCAATTCTTTACATTGACAGGAAACTAATCAGAGAGGTCTGTATACATTTTGAAGTACTACTACTACTAGCTACTGTAGAAAACGATGAGAATCAATTCGTCTAGTCTTGCTCTCATTTTGGTGTTCCTAGAGACGCCATGGCTAACATGTTTATAAATTACATAGAAAAAGGGTAAATAAAATCAATACTTATCTATCAAAGAGAGAAAGGTAGTAGTAATATGAAAGAATCCTATTAAGTTTTCAAATTTTATTTTCGATGATGATACGGAAACGAAATGATTGGATATGATGATACTATTGACATTATGGACTTTCAATAAAATTTATAACATTATTATTATTACGTAGACAGCTTTAGTAGTAAGGGGGTATTGTAATCGTAGTAACTGTCTGTCTGTTCGTTGGTGCTAGTTTTTTGTATACTTATCTAAATTAGTTGTACTTATAGAACTTGTCTTTTATCAATTACTATCGTTACTACTAACTACTAAGATTTGATATCCACCCATAACTCACCTTAGTTGTTGCAATTATAACACAAAAATCTGTTACATAGGTTTTACACCGTTCATATTTCAACTACTTGCGGTTATCATCATGGATATCCCAGTCACGCTGGGTATCCCTACCACCATGGATCTCCCAGTTACCCTGGATATCCCAGTTATGATTTAGTCTACAAGTAATTCTACTGTATGCTACGATTTATTAGATTTCTTTTCTACACTCTCGACAAACTTCATTGATCCCATTGTTCTATACCTACTCAATCCAATTTTTTTTTTCTTTCTACATTGTGACAATATTTGATTTCGATTAACTCAAAGGCCCAATAGTTCCTTGTTAAGGTTCTTAAAGTCTTGTTTGCTCAGTAATCTAACTTTTTTATTCTAGAAAAGTCAAAACTAGGTAATAGTGTTTCCAAGACTAGCTTTTATTCTTTACTTTTGATTTAATCAATATGGAAATAAGATGGATTTGACATTTGGATAGTATCTACTTCCTCAGACTTGACACTTGAGTATATTTTTTATAAAGCTTTATGATTCAGTGAATAACTGTACTAAATGAGAATAGTTAACCTCCCCCCACCTGTGTGTCTTGAAGAGTTATCCATTCTGATAACGGGAAACAATGAAAATGAATGAATATTAGCTCTATGAATAGCTCAAGATTCAAAGTTCTCATTCTACAGAGTTATAATAATGTAAACAATATCCTTAGACTTGAGTATACATGTCTATAAATGAAATGACTTGGTCTTCAAAATTTCCTCTTGATGTCTTGGGTCTGAATAAAGAGTAGCTATGAAGTGGCTATTTAGATTTGATTTAGGAACCAAATATTTTTAAATGACGCCATACGACTCATGTTGAGAGTGAAAGCATAACCACAAGTAAAATGGAAAATACAGTTATTTACTATGCACTCAAAAATATTGGGACTTTTATTTACCATTACTACCAAGTCCTTGTCCTCAGTACTCTATGTTATGTCTACCTTTTATACCTATGGATTAGCTTACCTCTTAACTAAAAATTTTATATACATCTCTATACAACTTTAGTAATAACTTTCAATTACACAACTACTGGACTTAGTTGTGTATTAAGGTATAAACTCAAGGAGTCTATTTTCTATACATGATGAGTTGGACTTTTGTGTATGTAAACTTGATACTTGAATATTTACAAACCCTTAGAAAAAATTGAGTGCCTTCTGCCTTGAGACCGTAGGAGAAAGTATTGAACTTTTTTTTTATATTATCAAGATTTTAATCTAGGTTGTGTGGAATTGTCATGAAAATTAGGAAAATGAGTGTTAAATTTTTTATAAAAATTAAGTAGGGAATGCCGATAAAATGAAATGAGCATTTTGTAGAGGTAACAAAAGTAGAAGTCTGAGTAATGGATTTTAGCAATTAACATTTGCATCATTCACTAATAAGCTATATGGACTTCTTGTTTTAGCAAATTAAACAGAGACTTTCCTAAATGTCTAAAAGTTCCATATCAGGTATCTAGTAAATTTCCATTAAAGTTTTGTTTGCATTTTCTAAATTATACTCCTACTTTCACTGTCCCATTAATTTATACTCAGAATTAACATTTAAGTTAAGCAGAAATTGAAAATGGGACAACGACGACGACGACGACGACGACGGTTCCCGCAGTGTGGTAAAATAATGAGAAAATTACAAAGCAATCTTGTTTATGTAAAATCCCAAAAATAAATTATATAGACATTACGACAAGTCGTAAAGTCATTTTCGTTTTTCCAGGATTCCCTTTTGTCTCTTTTTTTTTATAATATAAATCTACGTCAGTCGACTTTGTCAGGTGGATAAAGAAATTATGTGTCGGAAATTAGGCCACATATTAAGCTCATAGGTTTCCGAGTGTTAACTCTAATGTCTATGTTTGGCACCAATAATGAACAACTTGCAAAAAATAAAAAGAATTTTTTTTTTCTGTCTCAAAATATCGATTTCAAAAGATTCATATCCGAATTTTGGAATTGTTGCCAATCTTTATCTGAGCTATAAGAGTATATACATAGTTTACTACTTTTCCGTTATTTTTTCACATTAACTTCAGAACTACTGGTTAATAAATTATTACCTACCTACTGAACTCCTTGAAGATTTACCTGACTTTTTGAACAACTTTCCAAAAAAAAAAAAAAATTTAACAAAAGCTACTACACTGGACAAATAAAAAAGTCTATCTACAGTCTACAACACACACAAGTACACAACTTGAGCAATTATACAGTCTTACTCTATCACGCTTCATATCATCCAGAGATGCTTACGCATGCGAGGTTTAAATTTACAAAAAAAAAAAAAAAATTTTTTATGCAGAAGCTAAATGTTTAATAAGATGAATGAACCAACCAGAAGCAGATTCGCAATAAATTCAAACATAGATCTTTTTCTCATGGTTCCAAAAATAAAGAGAGGACCAGAACACAATAGGTAAGCTCTAAGGTATGTAAATTTTACAACTTTGTAATTTATATTCCCCCTCCTGTGCCCGTATCGGATAAATTATCACAATGCCTTACGATGGAGTAGGAACGGCTCTTGAAATCCTTTGTTTTTAGATAGCCTCATTGACTAAAATTTAGATAAAGCACTGTATTTCATTTTGAAAGACAACAGAAATCTCCCTATAGAAAAGAAAAATAAAAAAAAATAATACAACTATGGCTATTTTATAATGGCTATTTTTGGTTTTATTTAAGTTTAATCCAGTTTTAAATGTAACCTATGAGAGAGCAGAATGATTTAATAGCAATTAAAAGTCCAACTTGACATGGAAGTAATTTTGAACCATTTTGATTTAATAATATCGATTATCCTTGAACTTAACAATGACTATTTTTATCTAAAGATAAAATCAAATAGACTCACCAATAAGGCCTCAGAATTCATTCTATTCTTCTTTTTCTTTTCATTACAATCCGATTCGTACGAGAAGAGTAATAACGTCAAATTTATCAAAAAGAAAAGCAAACAAATCCAAATTTGAACTTTATAAAGCTAGTAAATCCGAAAAATGGTAAGTCTGGATGAAAATGAAATATTAGAAGTGTTGAGTAATAAGCAAGTTGAATGTCGGAGTAACAATGTGTTGGATATAAGCCAAAGGGTGATGACGAGGATTCATGAGAATGAGACTGTCTGTAAATAGAAATTAATTTCTACTACCGTCTGTTTAAATGAGAAAAGCAAACAGTATGACATGGGTTAGTGGTCATTGTCGCCTAACAAATCCGGTATGGGGGTTAGATCAATAGTCTATCGGAAATTGGTCAAGTGAAACTATAGATAAGGGAATTTCAGACCTAATCCGGTGAAAGTTAGAATAAATTCTGAGAATTTTATGATAAAAAGTTACGAATCAAACGTTTATGAAAATCATTTTCACTCAGTTGGTGAGAGATTAATCTACAAATTTCTAGACCAGTTTGTTTTTTTAGACGAATTAAATATTTATAGGAATTAAATTTTAGATGAGTTCAATTATTAAACGGGTTAGATTATTAGACGAGTTGACTATTTCGACCAGGTAACTTTTATACTAGTTAAATTCTTCGACCAGTTAAATTTTATACTAGTTGAATTTTTCGACCAGTTAACTTTTATACTAGTTGAATTTTTCGACCAGTTAACTTTTATACTAGTTGAATTTTTCGACCAGTTAACTTTTATACTAGTTGAATTCTTCGACCAGTTAACTTTTATACTAGTTGAATTTTTCGACCAGTTAACTTTTATACTAGTTGAATTTTTCGACCAGTTAACTTTTATACTAGTTGAATTTTTCGACCAGTTAACTTTTATACTAGTTGAATTTTTCGACCAGTTAACTTTTATACTAGTTGAATTCTTCGACCAGTTAACTTTTATACTAGTTGAATTTTTCGACCAGTTAACTTTTATACTAGTTGAATTTTTCGACCAGTTAACTTTTATACTAGTTGAATTTTTCGACCAGTTAACTTTTATACTAGTTGAATTTTTCGACCAGTTAAATTTTATACTAGTTGAATTTTTCGACCAGTTAACTTTTATACTAGTTGAATTTTTCGACCAGTTAACTTTTATACTAGTTGAATTTTTTGACCAGTTAACTTTTATACTAGTTGAATTTTTCGACTAATTAAGTTGTTTAGACGAATTAATTTTTGTCACGATAGTTGAATCATTAGACCAGTTAAATTTTTAGACGAGTAATTACCCTTTTTTAGACCAGTTAGCTCTTGGACGACTGGACTAATCAACTCATTTAGTTAGAGTTTTCAACTCCATAAAATTAATGGAGAAACAACGCATGAACAGACAGCTGAAAATCTTGGGTTTCAGTTCCTGTTTGAATTCGACATTTCTATTCATTAAAATCGATGAATTGATGAAAAGCGGAAACAGAACCCGACATCAAAGAGTCTTTCTTTCTCGAGTTCCGTAAGCGGAAACAAGGGAAAAAAACATTATTTTTACTTTGCAGAAAAAGAACAATAGAACTGAATCCTCAGATTCCCAATCGCCACGCGACCTAATCATTCTAATTCACAATTTCATTTATTTTTTTTTTCTTTCAAAACCAAAGTCAGGCAAAATATAATCTCGAATCCACAAAGCACGACGTCAACTGGAAACGTCTGATTTTCTCTGCACGACTTGATTTTGAGTTTCCTTCTCAGAAATGGTTCCTAACGATTCCTAGTCGTCAGGAACGATAACAATAAAAAATGAAATATTATTATTTTCTAAAAAAAAAAAAACTTTTACTGAATGAAAAAAAAAGGCGAAAATCAGAGAGCAATGTGTACTGGAAGTAAGCGGTGTGGTAGGAGCGGTGACATAAGGGTGCTTTGCACCAAGTCGTTAGAACTCAATTCATTTGGAAGTAATTGAGTGATACTCAATAATGATCCGGAGAATATCTGAATATGAATATTCCGCGGTTCGATTTCAATTCCATTTTACTCAATTTATAACCCTCTGTTGACCACTGAACCTTCACTTTCCGTTCACACGCGCAGAGTCTGTCAAAAAAATGAAAATAGTTGAACTCACCATTTTTCATTTCAAAACATGACACTTCCCACCATCACACTGGCTACCAATGACAAAACTTTTTCAAATGTCCACTCGTTCCATTGTAATCTAGTTCTGAATAATAATAATAATAATAATAATAATAACAATACCCAGTAGCCAGCCTCCCAGTGTCATACTTTCATAATCCAGAAGAACCGAAACCCATTGTTGTTTAGATGTTGTTGTCATTCATAGGAAAAACTTTTAGGACAAAATACTCATCTTCTCTCACAGTCAAGTTGAGATGAATTGAATGATTAATGTTATACGAAAGTTAGACAATTGGGATTTTGGTCCTTACCCCCCAATAGTCTCGATTATCCATTTCTGATTCATTTTATATTCATACACTCTCTAAATCTACGACTAAAATGAGAAGACTAGGAGTTCTAGATTTATCAAAATTTATTTCTCTAGCTACACTTTCGTACTCACCGCCGCGGCTTCGTACGTCTTGGTTTAGTCATTTATCAACTGATGATAGGGACTTGACGACAAGATTTTACAGGTACTCGACAGACAGACAGACAGACACAAAGTCATCAAAAATAATATAATCTATTGTATAACTGGTTTTAGTATTTTTCATCTGTCCAATATTTTGCATTTTGGCGTCAGAGTGTCCTAAAACTCACGCCTACACAATGTCCATTCTCGTATTTTTAACAAACTTTGTTTTATTAAATTGATAAAAATTAAAATTAAAATATAATCATCTGTATATTATTATTTATTTCCATTTCATCAACATATTAAAATCAATTTGTATAATTTTATACTAATAATTTAATTGAAACCTCAAGGTAGAAGAGATAAATCATCATCTTAAGGATTATTAGTTAGTAGAAAACTAGTATTTTGAACCTTGCCAAAGTTAACCCATCAGCCACCAAGAACCAACTAGGAAGACCTTGATTTCCATCTTTAAATTGTTTATAAGAACCGCGAATTCTCATTTACACACCTTCTCTTTTGCATATAAAAGACTCATTTCATCAAAAAAAAAACTATTTATACTCAAGTAAGAAGTAGCAGATGGTAATAATAAGATTTTAAAATATCTCTCTAATAATAAGACTACCACACGTGAAATTTTTTATTTAATCCGCTCAGGAAACTCTGCACGAAATGGCTAATGGTTCCAAAGGGTTTAATTTCCCACAAAAAAAAAATTTAAATATTTGCACAATCCATTATAAAAGCCTAAAAGGTAACTTGAGTCTTATCTATTGCTTACTGAAGCCTAAAATAATACATCTAAATGCTAATAAGCACACGGGCCATAAGTTCAACCATATCTATAACTAACTCATCCTATCCTATCTATTACAAAAAAAAAGCCGTTCAAATAGCTCAAATTTTTAAAAAATAAAAAAAAATTCTTCTCACCGCCTTGTCATCACCCAATTAAAAACATGGGTAAGTGAAAATGATAGCTTGGAGGATAGAAAAAGGTCAACGACCTCGTGTGGCAAGTACATAGTGCGAAAAAGAAGTTAGCTATATACAAGTCAGATAAAATTTGCATATTTAATATAAACTTTAATTCTGCGTATACATCAAGCACAATTTTGGAGTTTCTCGAGTATAAAACTTTTTTTTTTTTTTTTTTTTTTTTTTTTTTTTTTTTTTGCAAAATATAACCCAACCCAAATGACAAATTAGTTCTAAGCTTTTGTCTTATGGGGATTAGTTAAGAACGTCTTACGAAGAAATCACTCTCCTGTCGTCTTGTCTGAATACACAAAAGATGTCTATTGTCTTTTCCCTTACTCGCATCTCTTACTTTAATTAATTAGCAAATACCCTGCTGTGTCAGTGCATATTTAGGCAGTAGTGTAGGTTGGCAAGATTTTTTTTTTTCGTGATTACCATCACTCTTATTGTTAGAGTTGATGTAATTATAACGATTTTTTTTTAAATTTCTTAGATGACATGATTTATTCGCACATGTTTCATGATTAACCCTTTTCTTGAAATGGCGTCTTATGTAAATTTCGTTGAACATAACAAAAGGTCCTAAATTACAATAAGCATGCACTTACATTTTGGAACTATTGAGATCAAGCTTGTTGATAGTGTGGTTATAATGGGTCCAGTCTTTCTTTCTTTTCTTTTTTTTTCAGTTTAAGTCCAATGTTATTTCACTACAACAAACAACTTAATTCAACAATTTGAATTTGAGAACTATAAATTTTATTAAAGAGTACTGAATGTTATGAATATTTGTAAATCACTAAAGTTAATTAATGGGTCAAGAAGAGTATTTCATGAAGATGTTCATGGTTGGTCTAAGGTTAACTTCTTAAAGTTAACTCTATGAGAGACGCCGATGAAACCAACAATGCTCATCCCTTGGTCTAAATTTTACTTCCCCAGTGATTTTTTTTTTTGGGTTAATAGTAATAATGATGAGAATTTGTGACAATTTGAAAAGACAATGTATTATTTGTAAAAACTGAAGAAAAAAAAGATACTCATGTGCGTAGTGTTAATTGTAGAGAACGGTAGAATCCAACCTGTTCGAGATCCTGACAAGAACTGAAGAGAGAGAGAGAGAAGTGAATCTTTTGCCGCAAAAGGGGGGAGATGGAAAGTAAAAGTTTGGGTTAGTGAAGGATAGGGTGTTTGTGGCCCAGAGTTAGAATTTCGGGTACCCAATGGAAGACATTAGGTCTAAAAACTCCTAACCTAAGCTCAAGATGAATCTAACCGTGGAGGGAGCTCACATACTCCAGTGAATTTTTAGGTTTCTGTTCAGTAGAATGGGGCTTCAACGAAGCGACGGACGGCTTAGCGACAGAAACATTTCCTCCCCAACAACCGATACAGAGATGAAGAGAAGGTTTTCTATTATTCATTTCATTCAATAATGTTCAAGTCTTCGAAGTCGGGGAGTTTTCAATGTAAGTTTGGGCTCTAAAGTGCTAGGATATTGGAGTGAGTCTCAAGGCTAGAATGTCATAGAGCGGTAGGACAAGGTAGAAGCTTTAGGGGTTGTCGTAGTATAGACTGTCAACCAAATGGTGGCAATCCCAATGCTCCGTGACAACGATCATCAGACACACACGCTTTTAGAAAATTTTAAGGGAAGGGTCGCACGGAATTCATTGATCAATCAAAGCCTCTTCCCTATCTTCTTGACTCCTATTATATTAATTTACACCAAGACATCAGGAATTTTTTCTTTTTTTGGTCGATTCGTACCTAATTTTTCACTCAACTACTGCATTTTATGAAAACGAACACGCCCGTATGTACAGTCTGTTTAATAATTTTACATCAGTTAGAAAATGATTTAAAAAAATTATAATTGGAAAAGACTTGATTCGATAGTTTTTCTGTTGGCCAAGTGTGAAGTGGTTATTAGTGAAAATTTATATATGCCCATTAGGTATTTGGCAAGAAAAAGAAATAAAATTGCGGAAAAGATATAATTTTTCGTATAGAGAATATAAAAAAAACAATACTTGTGAACTGGAAGGAAATATAGGGAGAAAAAAATTTTTTTTTTCTCTACAAGAGTGTCGAAAATTTTTTACCATTGGTAGTATAATAGAGAGATTCCCTTCCTTTTTGGCAACATTTGGCTGGAACTGTGGTTTCAAAGAGACAAATGTGTCGTCTTATTTGCCAGAATACTACATACAACTTGGAGTTTTGAAGATAATCGTCTTATACATACTCTATACTATTGCTTTCTCTCTGTTTCATTTCAAAAAAAAAAAAAGAAAAAAAGAAATTCGTTTTCTTAGTGCATCGATGCACCCAACTAACAGCTTCCTCATGTTTCGGATGTTATACCTATCTACCTCACCATGTCAAGTGGAGCAGAGGATTTTGGGTATGTAGGTATCATCCGAATTCGAAACCCGGTCTTATGTGGTCGCATCTTGAATCATAAGAAAAGTGTCAGACTTTCTCCGAATCGACCTATCAAGTTAAGGAAATATTATGACAAAAAAGAATATATATATCTTTTTTCTTTATTGCTTTTTTTTCATATTCTTTTATTTTTATTTTTTTCAAATTTTATTGTATGTAGGAGAAAGGCGGTGAAAGTAAAAGAACCCGCTTCCGTTTAAAACAAAACTCACATTATGAGCGGAAGAGAAAATTGTCTAAATATCGGATTTGGCATTAAAAATCCTTAGGTAGGGCTAGGTGGATGGAATATAAAAAACGTAAAAAAGATGAATTGGGTAGGATTGTATGTCTACGTAGTAGTGCATCTCGAACCAATGATCTCAATGACTATGACTTTGAGACTCACGAGTCATGAATGACTCGTGATACGATACGATACGATAGTCATACGATTCTCATTCTAACTCAAAAATTAGTTTGAGTCTCTTTTTTAAAAGTCACTTATCATTAGTGTTTTGAATTGAGTTTTGTTATTTTTACAATCAGTTTCAAGTTGAGAATAACGTAGAGTCATGACCTTGACTCATCTAATTCCTGACTCCGCCGTACTCAACGTGTAACTCTGAGTTGTCACTCAAGCTTCATTTAGATGTAGTTGGTTTATGTAGATACTTGAAGATTCATTTCATGTTCAAATTACATGTTCTTATTAACTTTGTAACCCATAATAAGCAGTGACT
>NIPM01001285.1:0-16802 GCA_002738285.1 Holacanthella duospinosa | reverse complement strand
TACAAGGATGGATATATTCTTACCAAAGATTTTTCAGACCTCATTAAAAAGTTACATTATGAGCGAACTGAAAAGCAAGTACAAGGATACACCGACTATTGGGATAAATACCAAGGAGGAAAAATGAATATGGAAAGCTACCTAGCTATTCATTGTGCTGCTTACAAAACGAGTGAGTTGGCGCGTCAGTATGCAATTTTAGCAGATATTGACAAGAATGGATTCATATCTTCCGATGAGTTTCTATCGATTGCCTCACTTATGAGTTGTCATGACACAAGATTAGAGGGGAAATCATTTGCGGAGTTTTTAAAAGAAGCTGATACAAATCTGGATGGAAAAGTCTCTATCGACGAGTGTGGTGCTTGGATTGAAAAGATGATAAACAGTAGTAGTGTTTAAAATACTAAATCGGTAGATTGTATTGTTGACAAAAGTTTTCATCATGGTCTGTTAAATTTTAATTAAAATAGAATTAACTCATATGCGATAGCAATAATAGTCATGATAAAATAAAAATATTTTCTTGTGGTGAATATTTTTTTTCACAAAACTACACGATATTTAATCCTAGAAGCCAGACAAGAATAGGCAACAATTGGAGTCGAAATATATTTTTAAAATTGACCCCACTAACAAATAATAAATCACATTTCCTGTTAACTTGTCTCCAGCCTGTTTAAAAGTTTTAGAGAATTAGAGATTTAGAGGAATATTTTTATGTAAACTTTATNCATTTCCTGTTAACTTGTCTCCAGCCTGTTTAAAAGTTTTAGAGAATTAGAGATTTAGAGGAATATTTTTATGTAAACTTTATTTTTTTTTTGCAAAACTTAACGTAAATGTAATAGTAGATATCAGAATCGTAATTTACACTAAACTTTTGTTCGATTAGCATTCAATCTTTCGTAAATGAATCCGGTAGGTGAGGAGTGAATTGTTCCACAAAATTCCCATCTTTTTAACAAAAGAGAAAATTTTAGCCTTTTAGCCAACTCGAAATTTATGATTACTGGAAGCTTGGATAGATCGGAAAGTATTGCTTTAGTTTATTCAATGGTATCCATTTGCCTTAAGTGTTCTTGATTATCTCACAATATTTAGAACCATTAAGTGAAGAAATTATAAAATACTGGCTGATTATTACACGATAACATAATATCACTTATGAAGCGTAATTTAAGAAATTAGTAAGTTAAAAATTACAATTTATACAACTATTTTCATGAAGGTATTATTGCATAATAGTCATTAGTAGTTCAGTATGGAAGAAATTAGTGAAATAACGCAATCTGCTGTGAACTTCCGTTTGCCGTTTGTTAAAAGTACAGGAGTAGGATTGGTGAGTGTTTAGATTCAAAAAAATAAGGGAAGTGATTTTTCACTAGACAAACAATTTTGAAAAAAAATATACCAAATCTCACTTTCCACTAATTTTATGTTTCTGACGTAAATCTATCAAGGCGTCTAATGATGGCGTAATATAGTTTCCTTTGTAACGGTAAATTCAGTTTTGTCTAAATCTACTGATATAGTCAATATAACCAATGTGCATTATCTCTCACCTCAACTGTATCAAGATAAGTGTAATCTAAATATATCACTAGAACCCGATAATGAATAGTCATTAGCAGACCTAGGATTTAAAAGTACTAAAAACGTTGTTTTAAGTCTTTTAAAAAGTACTTAAAATAACCAAAAAGTGCTAAAAATAGGGGGGGGGGAATAAATTTTTTTAACTATAAATCATTAAGTACTACTCATAGTTTATACAAGGTATACAGGAAATATTTAATTTCTATTTCAAAATAACGAGTTAAAAAAAGTTTTAGTGAACAAAAAACCAAAAATTTACCGAAAACTGTAATTTGGGGTGAGGTAACTGAACTGTTTCTCCAAGTGTTCTTCATGTTGATAGAAACTTCAACAATTACGACTATCAATAATAAAATCAAATAATCAGAACGAGGTATATGACCTAAATTGGTATGTTGTTGCGTATAGAGATCAATTGCAAACTCATAATATTTTAAATTTAAGCATGTGACATGAATAGAATTATGAACATAAAACAGTTTCTAACAGGATCGATTCTTTCTCATACAAAATTGTGATAATAAACTATAAACTCTAGAATTTAATAATGGCTTAAGCAAGGTTCAGACTTAAATTATTTCATTTAACAATTTTGTAAATGGGGCAGTCACTTATAAAATTTCTTCCATTTCCGATGCCAAAACTCATCTTCGTGTAAATTTGATGTATGGCAGATGGTGCCACTTTCTTAGCATATCCCCTCACTGGTTTAAGTTTTAGCTATGTACCGCTTTACGATATTGAGAGAATTAGGAAATGACTACGGTTTCATGCACTCTGTTGCAATAAAGTTCATATATATTATTTATTCTGACGTTTAAATAAATATCAGAAAAAGCATTCAAAGGTAGGATACGGGATAGTGTCTACGATCACTAGCATAAAACCAATGAGAGTTGAACATTGCAATTTTTGGCTCGCTTTTAAAATGTGAAATACTTAATACATAAAAAAGCAATAATAAAATTTGAATTTTCAAAAAATAATTTTTGTCTTCAACATCATATACTTCTGAATCAAATAACATTTGTAACAAATATTAGTGCTAAAAATGACTCGTTCCAAATTTAGATCCCTATCAAATAACATCCTGCGAAATAAGCTGTCCTCCAGATAACGCAACGTAACCCCATATAATGGAATGAGTTGTGGTTAATTTATGAAAATTTATGAATTAATAAATAATTAATCTCTGTATTAAAAAATAATGTCAAAATCCATATTTTCGGAATAGTTGGTTAATGAGAAAGATGAATATAAATTCTTGCCTTTGGCTCAAGTAACACATTTAGGTCCCTTTTTTTCCTGTTTACAGTAGAAAAAAATTACTAAGCCCATAACAAAAAATTTATTTTGATGTATTTAGATCATTAGAAATGTTTTATTTTGAACTAAATGGAAGCAGTTTTGCTTAAGTATGTAAAGAATAGTGTACCCAAAAGTAATAGATTTTTTTCAAAATTAATTTTATATTTTGAAATTTAGAACATATGATAACTTTAAATTGTATGAACTTTAATCTTACAGACTTCGTATTTTAGGTTTATTTATATGCATTTCGTTATTCTTTTATAAAAAAGTATTATTTGAATAAGAAAAATATTTCTTAACAAAAAAATACAGATAAGCATTATTTCACAAGATTTTTCCTAGTAATATATTAATCAAAAGTAACTTTGAACATTAGTATAATCATTTTTTCTAATATGGATTATAAATTGGCAACTTTGGTAAAAACAACATATTGATAAAACTTATTTCTTGGCAAAAATTAAATAGCTGAAATTTTGCCAAATTTTTTTAGAATTTTTGAAGCTATATAACTGATTCTACACTTATCCAAATGCTCAGTTTCATGAATATTATCTTTTCTAAAGGTTTTTTCAGGAATTAAAATATATATATATCTTTTTTTTTACTGAAATTAAGAAGTTTATATCAAGCTAATTGATTATACATTCAGTTCTGAGGTAAAAACCATAATTATATACAGACAGTCATTTCAATTAAAATCACAATACCTTCCAAATTATAGAATTGAATATATTCAAATATGGCTACAGAAGTAGACTATCGCGACAAACTCGTCGAATTAGAAAATATTTTTAAAACAATGCCTACGTACGAAGATGGATGTGTTAGCACCAAAGATTTCCAAAACCTCGTTATTGCAATACAATATGAGCGGACCGAAGAACAGATGCAAGCCTACATTGTCTATTGGGACAAATATCATGGAGGGAAAATTAGTTTGAAAGAATACCTAGCTACCTGTTCATGTATTTACAAGACGAGTGAGTATGCGCGTCAGTATGCAATTCTAGCAGACGTTGATAAGGATGGATTTATCTCTTCCGACGAGTTCCAAGGCATTGCAGCCCTAATGCGTACTCACGACTCAAGGTTGGCGGGAAAATCTTTTGCGGAGTTTGTAGAAGAAGCTGATACAAATCGGGATAAAAAAGTTTCTATTGACGAATGCACAGCTTGGTTTGAGAAACAAATGAACAATAGTGTTTAAAATCTTAAATATGCGTTTCACGTTGATGGGTGTCCTTAAGTAAATAGCTCAACAATTAGAACTAAAAGCTAGAAAAGTTTACAAATAAAACAGTTGTTAAGTTATTATATATTACAAATGTAATTCGCGTGGTTGTGGTGAAATAAAAACATTATGGTGCAGATCTGAGTTTTTTTTTTTTCACAGAAATACATGGTATTTTGTCCTCCCCAAGCAGCAAGTGTCAACAACGTTCAATGAAAATGGACTAAAAATACCACTTGACTAAATAATTTACGACCAACCGGAAAGTAGTCAGATTTATCAAATGACTCCCGACTCCGATAAACTTAGAAGTCAGATTCATGCGGATTCATGCGAGGCAATGTCAAAATCAGAGTGAATGAGAACATTATTTTATTACTACAGTTACCCCCAGTTTTGCTTAGAGTAAGGGCCATTACTCCCAGAGTTCGTGACTCTGACTCATCCCGTACTGCGCGTTATGGAGAACACAATTTCCGAACATTCTTTGTTATATTAGAGTGTTCTCCATGAATCTGACTCTGGAGTAATGACTAACTCTGACATACGCAAATGACCATAGAGGACTTATTTTCCTATTTTTTTTTTAAATTAATTTTCACACTAAATAAATGAATAGATTTAATTGTTGATTGGCCTGCTGGATTTTATATATTTTGTATTACGTAAGATTATGAATAATAGACAGCCATAACCCTTATTCATAATCTACTCCCAAAAATCAACAGTCAGAGTCATGAGTACGACGTCGTCGACTTCCTAAGTATAGAGTCAAAGTCATGACTTCTAGAGTCAGTGACTCTGAGTCAGACCAACCTGGGAGTTATGGAGAACAGTATTGTATTGTAACAGAAAGTATAAAATGGTATAAAAAATAACTGAGAAAATTGTCCATACTGTAAGCATTTGTATGAAATGATGTCGTATTTACTGTTGATAACGGTAAAAACATTAAATTATAAAAAATAGGCAGGTTGAATCTATCCAAATAGTATCATTGTACAGGTAATGTTCAACAATCACAAAAATAATCCAGATTAACAAAGGCCCCCTCGGCAAGCTTGAAGATTTGCGATCTATATATCATCAGCTTTGTTTTTCGTTACGTTGTTCCAATTTTATACCAGATTACGTTGTACTAAGGGATTAATCTGTCAATGAACATTGAACATCCAAAAATGCATAAATTATTATTAAAAAACACAGAAGATATTTAAGAATATATAAATTGATTGGACAATTTAAACGTTAAAATTTCTTAAAGCAAATGTACTCCGACCCTTCCCAATAGTCCCCAAAATATGGGAAGGTGGGAATTAACTAAATATCATTAGGGATTTCCCCTTGTAAGACCTCCCAGTCTTACAAACTTTTGGTTAATTATCCCGACTTTCCAAATGGGGAAAATCATAAACAGTTTTTTGTAATAGGATTTAGTGTAAATTTGAGTCAGCATAAACAGAAAAATTGCTTTAATATAAATTATTTCATTTTTCAAAAGCAGCAAAAAGAGGAGGGGGGAGGGGGAGGTACAAAAAATGTCATTTTCCTTGTAAAGATTCGTGAAAATCAATTGTAAATGTAAAGGAGACACATCTGGAGTCAAAACTGAAAGTGCAAAAATGGGCATAAGGTTCGTTTTGTTGCGCCTGATAAGCAATATCTGAATGTACATGAGATAAGAATAGTTAATTTCGCGGCTTACCTGTCTCCAATATAATTTGTAGCTGGAAATTTGAAAAGTTGGATAGTGAAAATTATGGTATATAATGATTTGACTTGAGCAACAGGTTACTAATTCAGCGTTTAGTAAATTAAAAAAGAAAACTGCAGTCTTAGACTTTAGATCGCTCATTTCTAGCCAGAAAATAGACTGGAACATGGTGCAAAAGGACTATTTATAGTTATTTCTATTCTCAATTACGGTAAGTTCCTAGTTTGTTGATTATGCTGATTATGCTGATGGATAGAATAGGCCGATACATTTTTTTCAGGAGGAATACTTGGATCGCATAATCTACCCAATAATACTACAAAACTAACCTTATATTGGTTTATACGCTTAATTTTAAATTTTATATTTTTTAATTTCAAGCCGAATACACCAAACTAAAAGTGAACAACATCTTAAACTGAAGTTGTAGCCACATATAAACTTTTCGCCACAATATATGAATATGATTTCTTTGTATACGAGAAGGTAGCGGTCACGCCTTTATAAATTCCACCTGCCACAAATTCAAGAATAACACCCAGGGATTAGTTTGCAGGGTACCAATGCTCTTTTCGGAAATATACCTGCCGAATCGCGGGTATCCGGTTTACTGTTTGCATGCATATCTTATAGGAAGTCTCGGATGAAATCTTAATTTTAATACTTGAATTTGTTCTAGTTTCTGTTTAACTATTTTAATATTTGTGAATTTTCGATTTAAGTAATACTTTACGAATATGTATTTTTATTGTTTCATTTTTAAAATTACAAATGTTAATTTTTGAAATTTTTTACCTTTTTGAACTTGACATTTTACTTAATTTTTTCAAAAATTTCAGTTCATTCATTTATCCTAATAAGGTAACGTACACGGCACGCCTCTAACTGATTGTCATCGTCGTGACATCTTTTAAGAATGAAAATCATAGGTAGGTAGCCTATTTTTACAACGGAAATCTAAGTTGACAATAAGGGGATTTATTACACTATATTATTGGCACAAATTGGATGCATACATTAAATCCAAAGTGTACAAATTTTTTGGTTTCCGAAAACAGTTTTGGACATAAATCGTTTGGACGTTTTAGCTATTTATGAGTAGGAACTATTGAACATTATTATAACTACGAATCGGAAGCATGTTTGATATAATACAAAGTTTATAATTTTTGAGTTTTTGAAAAAGCTTCTGATTTAAAGAATTTGAACACTTTTCTCAAACCACAAATATTTGTTTATAAGGTTAAATGTTAAAAGTTAGTTTAACTATTGGCTAATACGATGTAAAAAAAACATAATTTTTCCCTGGAACATTACCCTTTGTGGTTTGGAGCAATGACGAATTACTTAGCAAAATTTGGAAGCAATGAGAAGTATATCAACGAAAAAAAAGATGGGCCTTCGCTAACTTGTGTGTGCAGGATCCTAACTTGTACTTTGGATAGAGTTGTCTGGCAAACCTGAGAAAGGAAACCGAGAAGGCTAACAAACATAGTTTAAATCATTACAAACCTTATCACCCTTGAATACGTTGCTTGAATTAACGTAACTGTGAATTAAGTTTGTTTACATAATTGTTTACATATTTTCAATTTCACTCTCTGAACCAGAGTCACTCGTCTCGCTACTAATTTGAGTCTAAAGAATAACAAGGTTAATTTCCGATAGGTTTTCTAACAAAGTTATTTCAATTGTTCGCTCTCTTTTTCAAAATTTATCTTTATACTATGAATATTATACAAATTTTGAGAATTGAGTATGAATTTATTATTCAATTGCCATACTGATACTCTCGTACCAAAACTCGCCAGTCACCAAATTTGAGCAATTACTTGTCAATAGTTTTCAGAATTAAATAAATACTTGCCTTGTTAAGAAGCTATCACAATGGATTGTTTGTCAACCAATGACTCCCAAAACATTCAGATTCTCTTGACAGGATGTCGATACTGGTTGTTTCACTTTACAAACACTTACTCATTAAAAGTTTTATTTTATATTCAAGACATTGCTAATCTGAATGAGAAATTTTTTCAGATGCATTGTAAATTTCACAACTAAAATCACATTTTGTTGTGAGACCCGACAAAAACTCTTTCGCATTAATTGTAATTTGCTGCATGCAATGAAATTTTCTTTCGGCAATATACAGATTTACTCGTATTGTTAGTTACAATAGTTAGTTTAGTTAAGAAACTATACTAACTTGCCTCAACTAACTTAGACTACCCTAGGTAATGTACAGAATTGTTACCTAACAATCAGGGAGCTGATACTCAGAAGCGTCGCTAGCATAACGATGTCGTAAAAATTTACTAACGACAGTACAAAATTAGCGACTCATGCTCAAATTAAAAACTCTGTCGTTAAAGAGAAACGTCGTTGACCTAACGATGGTTTTGAGCATATGTCAAAGAAGTTGTCGGAAAGATAAATAACGACATATGCTCATAAAGCAAAACCGTTGTTATTTATAGTATTTGCGTCGCTAAATACAGACAGGTATTAGTTGTCTTAAAATTAGAACTCACTTTTAGAAAAAACTAAACATTGAGGCAGAAGATGACAACATTTTACAGAATTGTGACAATAATTAATTGCGTAAATTTTTTTGATAAGCTAAACCTTATTAAATTCCATGACTATAAATTAATTGCTGATTATCGCTTTCACATGTTATAATGCAAATAATAATTGAAGTGTGATCCGGAAGACATCTCCTTCCAATAATACACTTACAAGCAAGACTACTCTAAGGTATTTAAAGTGTTAATTCTTAAATATTTTTCTAAGAGCTCGTCTCACCTAGTAAAAATTTCTTTCATAAATTTAAAATAATAATTTAATTTCGGAAAAATAAAGCATCGTTAAATTTGTCGTTAAGTAGATAGCGACATGTTGTTTAAGACACCATAGCGATAACACTTCAAAATATGTCTTTATGGTTTGTCGCTATATTCGCGTTGTTAATATTACGAACTCGGTAATTAAGGACGTTTCTGAGCATCAGCTCCCAGTATGATCTATTTTAGATCTGCAAGCTAGTTCACTTCAAAGTACAAGTTAGCCTCCTTTACCTACAAGAAAGCGAAGGCTCATCTATTTTTGGTAGGAGAGTAGATTAGACGATTAGACGTACTTAAATTTTATTTTCAATAAATAATATTCTTGACTTGGTAAACAGATTTTCAACTTTGTTTCATAAAAATCTCACTTGGATGAAAAAAATATAAAAAAGACAGAATTATTTTTATGAGTGTATTTTTTATACCCTATAGAGTGGATCAAAATAGCTTTTCTCAATCTGCATTATCTAATGATATTTTGTATGATTAAAATATCTTGTTGTGATTAGTTATTTGGGATGAAATCTATGTACGAGAAATTTTGCCAAATAATTTTTTAAAGATAACCAAAGTTCTAAATGTGGATCTCAAGTTGTCCGGATGCNTACGAGAAATTTTGCCAAATAATTTTTTAAAGATAACCAAAGTTCTAAATGTGGATCTCAAGTTGTCCGGATGCCCAGTTGGATGAATACCATATTCTAGGAAAGTTTGGCAGAAATTGCAAAAAAAAGGTTGTTCAAAGATGAATCAATACCATCATCCAGTGAAGTCACTGTGACTGGCGTCCTACAAGATACTGAAATGTAAGAAATTATATAAACTACAGTTGCTGCTATCAAAATCTCAGTCTCCAGCACATAATATACAGTGGTTTTAGCTTAATGTCACCTCCGAGGGAGCCAAAAAAGTGGTTGACAGTAGGCGAAGTTGGCAATAGCCGATTAGGGCAACTGCCTGATAATTCAAAGATTAGGTGACATAAACCGAAGTTCCTGGTTTTAAAGGCGCATTTTATAATACCGTATCTGTTTCGATTTATTTTACAGCTTTNACCGAAGTTCCTGGTTTTAAAGGCGCATTTTATAATACCGTATCTGTTTCGATTTATTTTACAGCTTTTGAAGTTATTACCTGAATTAGAAATACTCTAAAAGCAAATAACTTCTTAAAGTAATCAGCAAGGATTTTTACAATATGCTAAAGAAATGGCGTTGAGATATTATCTTGTCAGAAACTTCCAAACTATCGTTAGTTGTTTGCAAAGTTCTTCACTTCCAATGTTGCTTATTATTTTAAACTTTAAGTTTCACAATCCTAACCATGTGNAAGGGTTTCGGCCCATTGTTTCGGCATAAGAAATGCTAATTAAAAAAGTGTATTTTTAATCTAGATCCTTACTGTTTTGCTTTTTTTAATCGTGTGAAATTTAGCAGTAAGCAGGCCGATGTGTGTCATTCCGTACCATCCCGTCTCCTAAATATTTGATTTATATACAACATTTATATACATTCTTGAATGTTATTGCGAACCAATCACTAAAATTATTTTTAAAATAAGTGGAGATGCGACAAGTTTGGCTGTTCATGTCTATGCCAATTTTTACACAAATACACAATCTGACGAATTCTGAAGTCAACAGAAGAATTAGAGGATGCAGGAATGTCACGGTTTGATTAACTAAATATTCAATTTTAGAAATAAAATAAAACTTATGAGTGACAGAGATGATTACAATGAAAATTTCTGGAGAATTTGATTTGAGTATGTTTTAGTCAGAGAAAATTAATCAAGAAAAGCTTTATCATTAGAATTGGTTCCGTCTTCTTTGAGCAAAATGAAAAAAGAACACTCATTTTCATATTTATCTGTTATTCTGTCTAAATTAAAAATTACTTGAGTATGAGAAAATGGTAAACATTCCTACACAGAGACTGTTTCTATCAAGGAGTATTACGGGCCAAAAATAATTCCACATACATCTTAATTTTTGAATAAATATTATGGAAGTACTCAAGTCAACATCCTGATAAATCTCACTGAAAATGTTACAGAAGTTGAACCTTAAAATTTTGCCAAAAAATTTTTGAAAATTTTTTAAGTAATTTATTCCAAATCATATTTCTTAAAATTAATTTTAGAAACGCTTCATCTTACTGGTATTTGCTTTTTCGTTTCAAAATTCAGTCTACAAAACTTGATTAAGAATAAATCATATTTTTTTGTTGTTTTTTTTTGAATTTATTTACATTTCATTATTAGTTCATAAAAAATATTTCGATGTGAATTTAAATTTTTTATTTGCAAAATTTGAGCTACTTTCAAATCGTAGTATCATATCTGTAATCTACACTAAATATTTTATCGATTGACGTTCGATATTCCGAAAATAAATTCGGGAGGTGAGGGTAGAAAAACGCCTATGTTTTAGGGAGGAAGGAATTTTGGACAGATCGGCAAGAATACCTTTAGTTTGTTTACAGTATCTAATTGCCTAGTGTTCTTGAATTTCAGATAATAGTAGAACCAATAAGTGAAGAAAGTGTAAAATGCTGGAGGACTACTAAATCTGTATAGTATGAGTTATAAAATATGATTAAAAAAATTCTAATTTATATGATTTTTTTGAAGGAATTATTGTGTAATAATCCTTCAATAAAATCCACTACGACTTAATAATCCACTATGTGTACAGTTATTTAGCAGTACAGGAATAGAATATGTGAGAATATAGATTCAGCGAAATAAGGGAAGTGATTTTCCACTTGGCAAGATTTTGACAAAAATATATCAAATCTCACTTACTAACATTANACGAAATAAGGGAAGTGATTTTCCACTTGGCAAGATTTTGACAAAAATATATCAAATCTCACTTACTAACATTATAAGCTTATTACATACATTTCTGACTTAATTCTATTCTAGTGTCTAATAAATTGCTTTTTTCTACAGATTTATTTGTAAAGATGGATTCATTTTGTCTAAATTTACTAGTAGAGCCAATGTGAATCTATAAACCTTAACCATATATAGATACTTGGAATCTAAATAGATTACTAGAAACCGATTATCAAAAAAATTAGCATAATAAGGATTATTTATTTCTAATAAATCAATGAAATTGTTTCTTAAATTCTTGCTAAAAAATGTCAAAAATATTGGCAAAAAAAAAAACAAGTTTTGAAAAACATTTAAAAGGATTGAGTAAAATTTTGAAGCCAACAACCAATTTTTGAATAAAAAATGTTACAAATCTTTTTAAAACGTTAACGATTCTGGTTAGAGGCAAAAAATTTGTTAAAAGTATTAATAAAAATACTACTAATGATTTACAAAAATAAAAACTAAGTTTTATTTATTTAAATCATGTTATCGAATTAAGTTGCAGATTATTTCTTCAGTTACATGGGCAAAGTTGGTGTCATTGAGGATACTGTGTATTCAAATCCTGAAATTAGTTACTTTTCAGAAGAATTTGACAAATCTTCTTTGAATTTTGAAAATTTTTCCTGAGACTTCTTAGGAAAAACTGCCTTTGGGAAGCCTTGCAACCGCTTTGCTGTGATTGCTAGAGCGAGAGATGCCAAGTGACGTACTGCCTCCTTACTCTACAGTTCACACCTAGTCTCACTTTGATTTCCCCAGACGCTGGGATTGAAACTGGGAACGCCAGAAGGAAGAGGGACGTGCTAAAACGAGGCAGGAAAAGCCTGACATTTGATTTGAGCCGAACCTCAATTTTTTTTAACCTACCATAAACGAAATGTTAAAGTCATGACGATTCAATTGTATGTGCTGTTTTTTGGAAACACTTCATTACAACAGTGATATTCGGTAATTGATCAATTGCTGAGACTAAATTTTCCATTTACTTGGTTTACTATCTTGATTACACGTCTAATTTAGTAAAAATTAATACACTGGGATTTTACTAATTAGATGTTCCATATAATTAGTAAAATCTCAGTAAGTAAGAATGGGATTACTATTTGAATGTCAGCCAAGGTAACTCGATTTAACACCGGTAGATATTTCTACACGAGGATATGTGACATATATTGATTTCCGAAACGCAACAACACAATTGAACTCCTCAAACACAGAAGTGTCATCGTGCTTCAGAACATCCTTGCACAACGGTTTGAGAACATTCAACAATGATTTTACGTTCTATGGAAACTGTCTGGCAGAGAGAATCGCCACTTTGAACACTTATTGCAATTTTACATTTAACACACTTTTTGTCGCCACGATGGGTACGCCGTACATCGGTTATCATGATAGCAACAGTAACATAGGCAACATCAAAAAATATAAATATATTTTTTTTTACTGCCGGAACGGTCAAGCGTATCGTTGAAATATGATAATTGCAGTTGTGACATCCACAGGCAAACCGTAAAAAATTTAATCATTGAAAAAATCAAATCACAGTAGTAATTGCGAGGTAGACATCATACAAGGAACAAACAGTTGGCATTGAAAAAAAAATTATTTAACATATCAACAAAATTTTAATTTTACTTCTTCTTCACTGACGCCGCAGTTGCGGTGCACCGTGACAATAACGACACGGTGCACTGCGGCGATGATGGAATGGTACACCACCGCGGCCATGACTGTAGCAACGACGACATGTCCAAAATCCTAATACCTAACAAGGTTTATCAGCATATGAATTTTTACTGCTGTGAAGGTAACGATGCGCATGATGCAGGTAATGGTGCATCGCTGCTATCACAGAGGCGACTGTAGCATGAAACACCTAGAACAAAAAATTTTTTACCTCTACAACAATCTCTGTTCACCGTGGCGTTACGTTACCAACTTTGGCATAGCTAACGTCCAAAAAGTCAGCAAACGTTAAGCAAACCAAATTACTTGTTCTAATAGCTAAATTCTATCACCTTACTGGTGAAGTTACGCAGCGGCGAAAGCTACGGTGTACCGCCATAGCATAAGCAACAACCGAATAGAAAAAATTATTAACGCGTAAAAATTTTTTTAACTATTAACCACTGTGGCAGTTACGATGCGCCGCGTCTTTTACGGTAGCAACTGTCCCATGGCCAACATTCAAGAAGCAAACAAATGTTAAAAAAAAAATTCGATTATTGCCGCAACTTTCACGATGCACCGCAGCAAAGATACACTTCTAGCGTTATCAACATCCAAATTAGTTAAAAATTTTAACAAACAAAAAAAATTCTTTTCAACTATTTACAGCTACTGCGATTAAGGTGCAGCGCAGCTATTTTGGTAGAACTGTGGCAAGGCTAACATCCAAAAAGAAAACAAGCGTTATCAAAAAATTTTTTACACTGCTGCAGATGTCAAGGTTCGCCGCACCACAGACGAAGATTAACCTCATCAATGACACGTGGAACTCTAGCATGGGCAACATCCAAATATTAAAAAATATCGCGTGAAAATAAAAAGTTTTAACTTTTCATCGCCGAGGCGGCTAAGGTGCGAAACGGCATAGAAAACTGTAGCCGCGTTCAGTAGGTAATTCCGAAGGTAATTCAGCCATTGTCTAGAGTAAAAATATTAACGTTCAATATAAAGNCATTACAACAGTGATATTCGGTAATTGATCAATTGCTGAGACTAAATTTTCCATTTACTTGGTTTACTATCTTGCTTACACGTCTAATTTAGTAAAAATTAATACACTGGGATTTTACTAATTAGATGTTCCATATAATTAGTAAAATTTCAGTAAGTAAGAATAGGATTACTATTTGAATGTCAGCCAAGGTAACTCGATTTAACACCGGTAGATATTTCTACACGAGGGTATGTGACATATATTGATTTCCGAAACGCAACAACACAATTGAACTCCTCAAACACAGAAGTGTCATCGTGCTTCAGAACATCCTTGCACAACGGTTTGAGAACATTCAACAATGATTTTACGTTCTATGGAAACTGTCTGGCAGAGAGAATCGCCACTTTGAACACTTATTGCAATTTTACATTTAACACACTTTTTGTCGCCACGATGGGTACGCCGTACATCGGTTATCATGATAGCAACAGTAACATAGGCAACATCAAAAAAATATAAATATATTTTTTTTACTGCCGGAACGGTCAAGTGCATCGTTGAAATATGATAATTGCAGTTGTGACATCCACAGGCAAACCGTAAAAAATTTAATCATTGAAAAAATCNTATCGTTGAAATATGATAATTGCAGTTGTGACATCCACAGGCAAACCGTAAAAAATTTAATCATTGAAAAAATCAAATCACAGTAGTAATTGCGAGGTAGACATCATACAAGGAACAAACAGTTGGCATTGAAAAAAAAATTATTTAACATATCAACAAAATTTTAATTTTACTTCTTCTTCACTGACGCCGCAGTTGCGGTGCACCGTGACAATAACGACACGGTGCACTGCGGCGATGATGGAATGGTACACCACCGCGGCCATGACTGTAGCAACGACGACATGTCCAAAATCCTAATACCTAACAAGGTTTATCAGCATATGAATTTTTACTGCTGTGAAGGTAACGATGCGCATGATGCAGGTAATGGTGCATCGCTGCTATCACAGAGGCGACTGTAGCATGAAACACCTAGAACAAAAAATTTTTTACCTCTACAACAATCTCTGTTCACCGTGGCGTTACGTTACCAACTTTGGCATAGCTAACGTCCAAAAAGTCAGCAAACGTTAAGCAAACCAAATTACTTGTTCTAATAGCTAAATTCTACTACCTTACTGGTGAAGTTACGCCGCGGCGAAAGCTACGGTGTACCGCCATAGCATAAGCAACAACCGAATAGTAAAAATTATTAACGCGTAAAAATTTTTTTAACTATTAACCACTGTGGCAGTTATGATGCGCCGTGTCTTTTACGGTAGCAACTGTCCCATGGCCAACATTCAAGAAGCAAACAAATGTTAAAAAAAATTCGATTATTGCCGCAACTTTCACGATGCACCGCAGCAAAGATACTCTTCTAGCGTTATCAACATCCAAATTAGTTAAAAATTTTAACAAACAAAAAAATTCTTTTCAACTATTTACAGCTACTGCGATTAAGGTGCAGCGCAGCTATTTTGGTAGAACTGTGGCAAGGCTAACATCCAAAAAGAAAACAAGCGTTATCAAAAATTTTTTTACACTGCTGCAGATGTCAGGGTTCGCCGCACCACAGACGAAGATTAACCTCATCAATGACAGGTGGAACTCTAGCATGGGCAACATCCAAATATTAAAAAATATCGCGTGAAAATAAAAAGTTTTAACGTTTCACCGCCGAGGCGGCTAAGGTGCGAAACGGCATAGAAAACTGTAACCGCGTTCAGTAGGTAATTCCGAAGGTAATTCAGCCATTGTCTAGAGTAAAAATATTAACGTTCAATATAAAGTTTTTTCCCATTTTTCATCCACGCTTTGGCAGTGTTGCGCTGAGGGGAAACGACATATCGTGTCCAATATGGAGGATAATCTAGCAAGCACATCTAAAAAGTAAAAAACATTACCATTAAAACATTTTATCTTATTTTTTATCACAGCGACGGTCACGGTGCGCCGTGTTGGGGACTTTCCATGGCGGACGTTACTACGTCATGGCCAGAATCCAATCAAAAAAATTTAACATAAAAATAAAATTAATTTTTTTTTGTTAAGTTTTTCACAACGCCGAGGCCACGGGGCGCCAAAGTCTTCATTATGCACTTTGAACATTAATATAGCATAAAATCTTCTATTATAATTCAGTGTGCTTTTTCGTGTCTGACGCACAAATTCTCTTAAACTAAGCAATTTAGATATAGGGTAACCTATTACAATTATCATTGGTATGTATTACAGATGTCACTCATTCTATTTTTATTAAGGTCAGAGGTCAAATGTTCGAGTTATTGATTTTATAATGAAAAATGGGAAAAAGAGATAGAGAGAATACAGCAAAAAAATTTTCATATAGTTTCCATATGGCTTTTTTTTTTTGGTTTGAGAGATGGAATCTGAAGAGCATGTTCACTCTACTTATAAACCTTTTTTTATAAGGTTTTAAAACAATGACACAATCATTACAGACTGCCATGGCTGAGTGGTTATGGCATGTGA